>JALPQI010001303.1:0-129298 GCA_025490895.1 Thaumatotibia leucotreta | reverse complement strand
AGGGCCATCTGCACTAAAAAACGTGTGTCGTAATGTACTATATTGGTGCGTTGGATAATCTTCAACGGTAACTATATATATTCTTCAAAAAAATATTAGTGTCACTATGTTTTGCCTGTTACGAAAAAAACTCATAAATTCTAAGTACCTATTGTTTTTTTTTTCAATAAAATTTGTATTTGTTTACAGTTTAAGTTCATTGCTCTAACATATGCCTAATAAAATAAAATAAAAAAGAAATACCACGAAATACTGAGATACGCTTAATAAACTTAAATAAAAAAGCGGTCGCGAGTTGACCTGCAACATGACCAGGAGCGTTATTTTCTTTTGAGTAGTTTATAGGATAAAGATTTTTACTTCTGCTGCTTTGAAAATTTTTATAGAGCTAGTTAAGTCTCGCAATTTTACGTGCCATATGCTATTGTATTACACACATTTTTTTTATATTTATATATCAAAGAAAAAATAGGTACCGAAGTTTACCAAATCCGGAGGTGGGATTTGAACCCACGTCCTCAGCTTTCGGCTTAAGGTGCATTCAGACCAAACGAGCATTCGCTATTCAATCCCCCACTCTACGAAATTAACGAATCACGTTAACAATATTAGAATAGCATATGATTTGTATCTCCTTGAGGATCACGGGCTTACAAATCCCGGTTTTTTGATAGGCTTGCGCGGGGATACAGATCCAACACGTAGAGGCCCTTTGGAGTGCTGTGTTGTACACCTGCTGCAACCCATTCACGGGCACAAATACATATCCGTAAACCGGTCCTAGCAGGCGTATAGAGACTATTGAGAAGGAATGGAAAAGACTCATGGGCTATGGTGATGGAGGATGGATGGATCAGAGATGGAACTATAGAAAAGAGGTCCGGACACCTGCCATAACAATGATTTATCTTTGGAATAATTAATAATAATATGCAAAGAATAGCATATTATTATTAACAATATAAGTATTAATACATATACCTAATACGTTCCGTTTTAAAAGACTGTTTAGGAAAGTTGCCTTGTTTTGTGTAACAGAAACACCTACTTACTGCTACCTATGTACAAAATTTTATTTTGTACTATTTTAACTTTTGGCGTTCTACTCTAATGTTAATCGAAAACCATAAAATAGGTACGCAATCTTACATAAAATACATTTGAAGCACTGAAATTTCGCAATACTTTTATTTTGTTACTGCGAAAATGTTATTATAAAACGAACATTTCCATAATGCTAAGTCCTTGCAAAACAGTATTTTTATTATATTTTTCAAGTGTATTAGTAGAATGTTCCCACTCAGGAAGTCTGTCTGTCCGAAAACGTAAGTATAATATCTGCATTATTTGTATGTACAAGGGCAGTTGCTGAAAAATGTTTAAAGTTATTTTTGTCACCTACCTCCCTATACCGCCCATTTACTTGGTTTCAGCACCTAATTATGAGTTTAATAATTAAACCATCAATATGTTTAAATATAGTTAATTTTCCAATGGGTTGATTGTTACTATTGATAAATTTTAGTTTAGGTCTGTCAAATAACTAACGACAGTCCGTTTAAATATGGATAATTTATGTGACAATTAGTATAATTTCTATAGTTTATTTGTTAGTCAAAATATTTACATTATTTACTAAGCAAGTTAAATAATAAGATACCAACAAGAACGCTTATGTACAGTCAAGTGCAAAAATAAGTATCGAAAGAATTCGTTCATAAATAAGTTACGACGTTCTTATTACACAGAATTAGAGTGCACTGGGACATATTTTTGAACGTTTTTGTATACCCCTTATTTTGTCTTCGACTGTACCTATATCGATATAGCGGTAGCGGTCGTGTCTAAAACATTCGTAGAAAAGCCGAAACTAAAACAAAACTATAAATTGTTCTTCATTACCCTCTAGAAAAGTAGGTAATAATGAAAATCGGTTCTATACTGTCCTACCACCAACCTACCAAAAAATTGGTAGTATCCCCTCAAATGTGGAGACGATCCGAAAGGACGCGTCACCAATATAATTGAAAATTAGAATTTCCTTTTAAAGGTTTATTTTACAGTAGTGCACTTTTGACAGACCACATAACTACGGAACCCCGCACTGAGCATGGTCCGACATGCTCTTGGCCGGTTTTTTTTCATTTACTTTTTTATAATTTAAAAATCTCTAATTAGTATTTTTGCAGTATGAACAATTACACCTGTGGCCTATCCCACAAAACTTTACAAGCATATTATTCTACAAAATTGTACCTACATAGGTAAGTAATTTCCTATACAAAAAGTTGACAATTTTGTAGAATTGTACGCTAGGGTTCCAGTGGCAGACTGTACTACACGTAAGCGGGGAAAACCTTCGCGGTTCACTTGTTTAGCACACTTCATTACACTTTTTGTTTACACTTCACACCTTCTGCCAAATATGCCTAACTTCATTATTAATAAATATACTTAATAGGTCTCATCAAGTCACCACCACTCGGTTATGTTATAGGTATCACATAATGTAGGTACCCAAACCAAACAAATAGCTTAATATAATATGTATATAGCTAAGTACCTATGCAAGTAAATAGTAATCATTTCGGTAGGTACTAAAATGTGCAAATGTGACAAATTTATAGTTTGTGTCTTATTTACATTAATTTTAAGTTAAAAATGTAATACTCGTACCAAATCAGGATGTTTGTTGTGCATTAGAAAAAGATTTTACTTTATAAAAGTGTGCAAATATCCAATAACTTGATAAACATTTATTTATATTCGATATTCTCATTAGCAGAGAAAGATATCTAATAAATAAATATGTAAACGAAAAATATTATATTAGGTATTTTATTATCTTAAAGATGAAAGTACTCACTAAATATAGTAATACTTATTATGGGTACGTGTACGTACGTAGGTGTACCTAGTTAATTTATCATTTTAATTTCCGATAATTATGTTACGTAGTAATTTACCCATATTGTATTGATTTTGGTTGTGAATGTTACTTTAGGGCTAATGTAACCTGATGTTACGGTGGTTTGTTAAATTAATCATTCTAATAAACAAATTATTTCCAAGTCAACCGACAACTGATTGCAAGAAAGCGACAAAACACTCTGGATCTATGTGAATTGTTCAATGTTGAGAACGAAAAGGCCCAAAGTGAACGTCTGAGACACAACCGTGTGAAAAGATCTCCTGCGCAGAGCCAGGATGAGAGAATAGAGAATATAGTCGACAAACTCTATGATGAGCCGGAGGACGGCGAAAAAGTCTCGTACAGAAGGAAAAATTTAGCACCCAAGTCCGAGGTATGTAACAAAGTAAAATGTGAATCAAATCTGATCACTTATTTATTTTTATCTTATTAAATATGCATACTTATAAAGTAATCTAACAACCTTAAAAAGTGTGCGTTAGTTTGTAAGTTAAATTATTTCTTTTTTTTCTGTATAATTATTAATGCTTGATGAATTCATATGTTTGGAATAATAAAATCATTTATCTAACAACAAAATACGACACAAAAGACCATACAAAGTAAGTAAGTACCTATCTTAAATATGAACAGAGCAAAGCAAATATAACAAAGAATTGTAAATTTCAATTTCTATTGAAATTCGATCGTCGCTCCTGGCCTACTACCGCGAAAATCGAAGTTCGTAAATTTCGAGGATTTGTCTCTGTCACTCCAACAAAGGCGTCATTAGAGTGAGAGAGACAAATCCTCGAAATTCACGAATTTTATTTTTCGCGGTAGGGCTCCTAGTGCAAAAGGGTTGTCTATTGTTTGCCCGACAGTTATTTAACATAATATTCATTTGCCCGAATGATTTGTTTACCATAAAAATTGTATGACATACTGCTTGTTTACCCGAATATTACCTTCCATAATCATACGATGCCATCCTATTTCTTTTCCATATTATTAAGTGCAATAATATGGTTTAATAGAATATTCAAATGCCAGAAGCAATAGTTGCCATATTAATTGTTGCCCATATTATTAAGTGCAATAATATTATTTAATGGAATATTCAAACGCCATCAGTAATTATCATTTTTTTTTCAAATAAGTACTAGCTATTATAGTATATTAAAAGTTACAAGCGTTTGAAAAAACGGGCTTCTGGGAACCGGTCGACGAAGCCCCGCTGCGCGGGACTTCTATTTCTGCTCTAAGGGATGAAAAGTACCTAACGAACCTATCCAGGTTAGGGTAAGGAAACTACAATAATAAATGTTCTTTTTTAATGCGGGGGGCTTGGCCCCCCGAGCCCCCTTGTGGGGGGCTTCGCTCCCCGTCCCCCTTTTTTTGGTTTTACAAAAATGAGGATGCGTAAACAATGAATTAAAAATACTTAAGTATTTTTTAGTCAACGCTTTTAACTCCGCCCTACCCTAGAAACCTAACCAATCCAAGTTGGTTTTGCCCTGGTTTATTACTTGAACATATTTTTAAACCATTAACCTAGCACTATGTATGCACAAAATTAAGTAGGCTAAACGAGTAGGATGCCATTTAACATTATGACAAATATTCTCGGCCAAAAAATTTAGGACGACGTTATGCGACACCACAGGCACCCAGAATACTAACCTAACCTACTTTTTAATAGCAGTTTCACTTTGTGGAGGGTCATTTGGATGACAAGTTATATTATGGCATGTAATATTTACGGATTCCGATGATTTTGACAAAACACATTATGGAAATTGTCTTTTCTGGTAGCTAATTTGGATGACAAACGATGTTGTGGCATGTGATAATTACGGATTTCGATGACAATGATGACTTTATGGGAAACAAAGTTTCTGGCAAATGATTAATATAGTAAACAATAAGTATGGCATAAGATTTTATGAGAAACAATATTATGTGTGTTGAATAGGATGGCAAATAAAATTATGGCAAATGAAATTCTGGCAAATGGGGGTATCCCGTGCAAAAGTGCCCATAACACTCGCAGCGTTTCCGCGTTGAATAGCCATGGACATTTTGCACCAGGAACGACTCTGAGCGGGGACGTTCTCCTTTTTGTCGGAGACGACGCCCAATCTCCCGAACAAGCTGCTTAGCATCATTCAGCTCCCCAGCAGCCCGATGTCTCGCCCACTAACTGGGCATTTCTCCGAGCGTTTCAACCTTTCAACCACCGTGACTTCGGTGGCAGCCTTATCACACGAATCCCGAGGGAGATGCAAGAAGTTGAGAACTACCAATATACCTATCAAAAAAAAATTAAATACCCACGGAAATCGGGTAATAATGTTGCCACCGAAGTCACGGCGGTCGAAACGCTCGGAGAAATGACCAACTACTGAACATTGGGCCTCTCTTCGAGTAGGTACGTCACTCATCCCGATTTTGCGACAGCTTTATCCAGTAGCCGTACCATGAGTTGGAATGTAAAGGATACGTTAGGTTTTACTCGATACGTAAAATGCATTCTATCGCGCGAGCCCTGACATATTGGAGCGAGCGCGATGGCCTGCTCTACGTATCGAGTAAAACCTTAAGGTGCATTCAGACCAAACGAACATTCGCTGTTCTATCCACTTGAAAAAATACAAAATATACAAATCCAAACATTTTTTGTAAGTAGGTATGGATACCTACTTACAAAAAATGGAGTTCTTTTGTCCAAAATTTCCATACAAAATTTAATTTTCCGTTACACGACGCTCGTACTAACCTATATCATATTGATCGAATCCGCTCGTGATTCTGATGCGAATGAGTCTAGAGAAGTTCAGATCTGGAAGAATCAGGTGTTCGGTTTTTTTTTGGAGTTAAAAAACATTTTACTATTCCCCCACTCTACGAAATCAACGAATCACGTTTTGCGTAACGATCGAATTTCGCAGAGTAGAGGGTTAGAATAGCGAATGCTCGTTTGGTCTGAATGCACCTTAACGTTACTGATTCTAGGTACCTACTTGCGAAGTCATGGTACGGCTACAGTGTGAAAAACTGTTTTACGTATAGAGTTCGAGTAAACCAACTAACCCAACTCATGGTACGACTACAGAAGTGACCTGCGATTTTTCTAATGTCGTCAACCTATCGAGCTGGCAGGCGGCCGAATTATTTATAAACATAGTATCTGTAGCCGTAACATGACTTTGCAAGTATCTGTAACGTTAGGGTTTACGCGATAGGTACGTAAAGCAGTCTTTCATGCTCGCTCCAACTCGGGTAAGACCGGACTATTTTTCGGTGAGTTGAAAGGATGTCACAAAAAAATCATAAATTTATTCTCACTAACTTTTGCCTGCAGATGTGTGATGTACGTGATAAAAAAAATCAAGCTTTCAATGCCCAACTTGATGCCGCTCAACCAAATAGCTTGGGAGTAATAGACACCCAACCAAAAACCTTCTTGGCTTAAGATCGGACTAGTATCTAATTTCAATTCTTTTGTTAGGAGAAGAAAGATTAAAAATCGGATATCCAAAAATTCTCATATTAAACGTTCGTAGCTCACGACTGATGCGGCTGAGCGGTTGCTGCATACTAGCGAGAGGGGCGAGGTGAAATGGCGTCATGCATGATATTGCCAGTGAGGAACAAATACTACTACAATTTTAGTAGTTATTGCAGTCATCCGATCTTACATTAGATCCGATCTTAGCCGAGTGTACCTTAAAACCTAACGTATGCTTTACTTTCCAACTAATGGCACGGCTACTAGTCTTAACCCTTAAGTAAGATGTTAAATTATTATAGGTAACAAAATCCGGAAGAAGGTTTGACTTCGCTCCAGGGGTTTTAGACGTCAATATCAAGGAAGATGCCAAAGACGCGACTGTGCTAGATGGACATACAGTAGCAGTCCCGTGGCACAAGTATTGGAAACATGGCATTATTCCTTATTTCATCGACTCAAACACATATGGTAATTAAATATTAATTACAATAAATCTATAGAATAAGTTTAACTCTTTACTGCATTTGTCGGCTATATATGACAGTGGAAAGTTGTGCTTTACAAATTCTATTTAGCTTTAATAAACATCAAACGGCTCCGTAATGTATTTTGGCGTTTTTTATGTAGGTACATCAAATTATTTATTAAGGAAATATTTATAAGCGACAAAAATATACAAAGTTAAAACTATAATATTATCAAACTACACTATAAATAAATATATACTAAACTAAATCTAAATCTAAAAACGGCCCCCGCGGCATGGTACCAAAGATGCTGGCAGCATTACCCCGCTGGATCGCGAGGCTGATCTGTTGAGCGAGGTAGCTGCCAGCTCTTGGGTCACTTGTGGTATCTTTGAGTCTCTTTGAAAGTTGTTTAAAGAGACTCAAAGCACCAGAGCCCCACGGACCCAGGGTCTCGACTAGGGCTGCCAACTAAAGATCACAGATATGCGGGACATTCGCGAATAAATTGCGGGACTTCGCTGTAAAATGCGGGACAGGAAGAATGACATTAACATTAAAAAGCAAAGCTTAGTAAAGTTTTAGATCGGTTCAATTTAGATGCACCCATCGCTTCTTCATCGCATCTTTTGGCAGTTATACACGTTCAGTGCACGGTGCTCGCGGGCTATAGTCGAGGACGTCGCGGTACATTCAAATTAACAATGATGCAATCTTAAATTGCTTTCATTTACGTATTCATATTATTATTTTAGTATTTCCAGTCTAGTATTCCCTGAAAAGCGGGACAATCGGCGTCCCGCGCGAACCCATTGCGGGACCCATACTTTAGGGCCCCAGAAACGGGACGTCCCGCATATAGCGGGACAGTTGGCAGCCCTAGTCTCGACGCCGAAAGGGATAAAATTATAGTCAGCGCCGAGACCACTGTATTTTCCTAACTTAGCACTTTCAGCCGCCTCATGCTGCTGCTGCTGCCCTTATGGATGTCCGGTGGAGATGTGACGGGGCTAGTGTGTCTACACATGTTGCATCCCACACTAGCACCCGCCCCATACTCCATGGAATCAGAGACATCCCATCCGGTCTCTTGCCGTCGGTCCTTGATATGCCGGTAGGCTCTAATAGAGCCGGGACATTGACCGACGCAAGAGCCCTACGGATGATGTCGTTAAGGGCTAATTTCTTAAATAATCACGTACGCGTGGCACCTGGAGCTCAGCATATTCGTTCGTTTGAAGGTCAATAGGCTAAGAGGGACGGTTATAACGTGTGGTCTCACCCATCGGGCCTTCGATCCTACGTGGATGTCGGCATATTCAGATGCTGGGGTAGTTGAAGAAGCGTGGTAGCTCAATTTGCTCACGGCTCGGCCTTCAGACTTGCTCTAAATTACTTGCGAGTGACACGCTTGGGCCATCGAAGTGACAGTCCGGGCCTCCGGGAGCTCTGCTTTCGACCTCCTATCTTGAAGCTCACCCTTCGGAAGTTCGGACTCGCTTAACATAAATTCCTAAGTGTACCTACGCATATTTAATACAGGCTAATTATTACGGGGTTGTGATCTTAAGGTAAGGAACTCCTGAATTTATTGAAAGTAAGGAGCATATGTGCATTAGGTTGGTAAACAGCCCGATAAAAAGGTTAGATTACCCAACATATTTCATTTAATTTAGTTCTTCCGCAAGGCTGTCCACAAGCCATAATCTAAATTGTAACCTCTCTTCGCTAAAACGACAATTTTCTACAGATACTTTCCTGGCGGAAAAGATAACGAAAGCCTTCGACAACTTCGAACAAAACACCTGTATCCGTTTACAGCGACTGCGCGAGAGACCTACGGATAAAGAATCTTTGCAGAACGTTCAATGGCTGTATATCACCAACCCGTCTGGTACACGACAGTGTGTGCACAGCAATGAAATGAAAACAACCTCGGGGGTTCAGGTACTTTGACATTATCAAAGCATTGAAGTCCATGTCCCACAAATCGAGAATCAGTTAATTTCTTTCTACCATGTATTCTAATACCGTCGGTCTATCCCAAAAAAACCTTTGACTTTTACACCTTTTCATTTGGGGTAAGCTTGGATTGACCATAATATTATTACATTTTATACTTAATCGAGATGTGATTAGTCTATGTGCTTCTGCAATTTGCCACATGTAATTTTCGAAAGTCCTATACCTACTTTTCTACACAGTCTAGTTATTACTACCAAAATAGATTCTTTTTCTAACGCATAATGTAAGATGATGATGACATTGATACCCGAGTTGAATTGAAATTTGAAATGTACGTTTTCGCACAACTCGAATCGGTTGTTTTATTAAGTACTTAGTGAGTACTTATTAGATATTACCGATACCGACAATGATTTAGAAAAAGCCCACTCAACACTTGTGCTATGCTATGTTATGTTTTGGAGGGAGCATTTGTCTCTCTTATCTGTCGAACATTTGAAGTACTCATTCATTCCATTTCCCTGCCTGCAGGTTAATGTCCCGCCTGCGTTCCCCCATAAACTCCTTCTAGACTCCTTATTTTCTTGCAGAACCGTAGGATATCCCTAAGGTCGACGTCCCCGAGTTCTATCTCCTTCAACTTGTGCCATTAAATAACTATTGTTTCAGTGGGTAGTGTTTGGCTACGACTGTATGTCTGAAGGCCAGATCATGCACGAAGTGATGCACATTCTGGGTTTCTCGCATGAGCACGTGCGGGAGGACCGTGATGAGTACATCACTGTTTTGTGGGATAACATTAAACCAGGTAACTTTATAGACATTTCGCTTTGTGGCTCGCTTAAAGCAACCACGCAATCTAGCTCCCACTCCTAAGTGTTACCGGTAATATTTTTTGAATAAGGTGTTCTATTGGTTTCGGGAATGTGCAATTCTCAAAAAGTTTGTATAAGGGTATTTCTCCGAGCGTTTCAACCGCCGTGACTTCGGTTGCAACCTTATCATACGAATCCCTTGAGAGATGCAAAAAATTACGAGAAACCCATGGAAATCGAGTAATAATGTTGCCATCGAAGTCACGGCGGTTGAGACGCTCGGATAAATGCCCATAAGATCACGTCTTCGATTTTGATAATAATTGGTAGGCTGGTAGAATCAATGATGCTGAACAAGATCCACCACATTTTCCAAAATGTCCCAGGAAGTTTGAATGGAAGTTTCTTCTTTTGTTACCAGATTCTTCTATTTTTGGTAATAAAAAAGGAATGTTTCATACAAACATGTTGGGACACTTTGGGAAATGTAATGGATCTTGCTCAGCATCATTGACTCTGTCGTATCAGCCTATCAATTTTTATTAAAATCGAAGATGTGATTCAAAGTACAAACTTTTTGAGAATTGCTCAGGTCAAAGATTTTCTTAGAGTAATTTAATATACGCTTAATCATCAGTCGTAAACGAAACGCAGCTAAGGTAAGTGCGGCCAAGTCCGGCATATTTTATTTTGAAGGAAACTCCGTCATATTCGTCTTATACTGTTCAATTAGGGTCGGAAATCAGTTGGTAGACGGACTTTCCTGATAGACGGTCTTACCCGCATTGACCTTACTTACCTGTCTTTGTCGCACTAATATGAAAGAGTGACAGAGAGGGAAATCTACGATACGCTACCAAGCGCTAGCGATTGGCAACTTGTCTAAGCACCCTGAGGTAATACCTATCTGTAATACAGATCTCCATGCCCTCACCCCAGAACGAAAGTAGCTAGTACAGTAAAAGTAAACGTAAAAAAAGTAGTTGGTAACTTTCAAAGTTTTAAATAAGTGATAAAATAATTGTATAGATTAGTCTCCAAGCTCAGGTGAACTAGGGGATATTTTATTAAACCAATGCCAGCCAGTACAACCACTCATTGGTTTTAGCGTAGGTACCTACCGCAAATATGAGAGATACAATATTGGACACTACGGATTAGGTACCTAGGTAGGTACTGCTGGTTTCGGACACGCAACGAATCGGCTTAAACAAATAGGTCACAGTATGAATTATATAAGGACTCGGAATTCAGTCGTTGTGTCAGATTAATTTATTTTCCAGGTTACAAGAAATTCTTCGAGATCAAGCAGCGGCCTGCTGTATTGTCTTCCCTTGCCTACGACCACTCCAGTGTACTCCATTACCCACCAAGAGCTTTTTCCAAAAATGGAAAATTCACCCTTATGGCTGAGGTATGTACAGTCGACAAAAAAGTCTCCTTTACAGCTCACAAGTGCAAACATCTTACCACGGATGTGCGATACACATAGAAACTCGGTTGCAACGAACGCTCATGCTGTCGCGTGCAGTGTTTGCAGCGTGTTTGCACTTGTGAGCTGTAAAGGAGACTTTTTTGTCGACTGTACAAACTTTGGTAGGAATGGCAGCGGCTAGGTTAACAAATAAAAGATTCATTATTAGACGGTGTTAAAATGTGTATCTACTTGGGTTTGCAGGAAGGTGCATTCAGACCAACCGAGCATTCGCTGTTCTATCCCCCACTCTACGAAATCAACGAATCACATTTTGTGTAACGATCGAATTTCGTAGAGTAGGGGGTTAGAATAGCGAATGCTCTTTTGGTCTGAATGCACCTGGAGGCCTAACCAAGATGCCATTCTACAAACGTATACGATAAGCGTTATGTTATAAATGTATGAGAATGTAATAAAAGTCACGTGACCATTTCCATACAAGACGTTATTATAGTCACGTGACTTATCGCTTATCGTATACGATTGCAGAGTGGAATCTAGGCAAGGCCTGCAGATCTAGTGGCCTGCTGTACCTATTTAATTTGTTAGTTTTAATGATAGAATTCTGAGATTAGCCTTTCTTACATTAGCCGTGTGGTGACGGCAGTAAGAATACATTTGTCACCACCCCAACTCCTCCTGCGGGTGTCGTAAGAGTCGACTAAGGGATTGAAGTGTCACTGACCACTATTTGATAAATATTGATGATGGGCAGCAGCGTCATCATAGTGGACGCATTACTGCGATCGCCAATCCGCTTGTCCAGCGTGGCGAACATGGGCATTTACCTCCTATCCTGGACTATCATAGGCTGATGATGATGATGACGATGAATGATAGAATTCAGTTCATTAATTTCTTAGGTAATTAATGTAATTATGTAATAACTAATAATAAATTCCTTGGAGTCCATTGTTAATTTAAGCCAAAATGTATTATATTTTAGTCGGGAGTTGAGTTTGGCCAACGCGAAGGATTAAGTGAGGGTGACATAGAGAAGGTCTCAATGATCTTTAGCGGCGAATGCATAGACCGGAACAAACACTATTTAGTCACCACTTGCCCGACTGTCATCGCTACTAAACTACAACAAAAGAAACAGACAGCTACACAGCAAGAAATAAAAGACTATTTTAAGGACAAACTGTGGCCATACGGAATAGTCAACTTTAAACTCAAAGACAAGATTGAATTCTGTAAGTTAATGTTCTCACTTGCTTTCTAAGCGGTATTGCTTGTATGCGTCGCGGGAGTTAGAGAAAAGTGAATTTCCGTAGGGAGTTATAGAAATGTTAGCACTTTATTTAATATTATTTTGTCTTAAAATTTCTTATTTTGCTCGGAAGTGTGTCATTAAAAGCCTTCCACCTATCTTGGAGCTTCTATCAGACTCTCGTTAGAGCTCGTTAGTAATACCGTACTTACCGCCTTAGATGCCCAATGTACAGTCGAAGACAAAATAAGGGGTATACAAAAACGTTCAAAAATATGTCCCAGTGCACTCTAATTCTGCGTAATAAGAACGTCGTAACATATTTATGAACGGATTCTTTCGATACTTATTTTTGCACTTGACTGTACTAGTATTATGCCTCCTAGATATACAGGGTGTACCACGAGCCACTGAAAACCTTGAACGGGGTGATTTAGTAGGCTATACTGAACAACTTTTAATATGGGGCCAATCACGAAATCTAAAAAAAATTGCCTTTTTTATACATTTTGACCGATTGATCACGACATTTTATATGAAAAAGGCAATTTTTTTTGAGATTTCTGGGTTAGCTTTGTAGTAAAAGTTATTCAGTTTAACCTACGAAATCACCCCGTTCAAGGTTTTTAGTGGCTCGTGGAACACCCTGTATATATTACACTTAATTGTTTGCGTATATGATTATGGCAAACCAAACTTAGGACGGAATACTGCGAAATTCTAGGGCCTAGCCAAGATGACAGTCTGCAATCGTGTAATTCGTGTACGACAAGCGATAAGTAACAAATGTATGAGAATGACAGATTCGAACGAAAAGTACGTGACAATTTCCATACATTATTATGGTCACGTGACTTATCGCTTATCGTATACGATTGCAAAATGGCATCTTGGTTAGGCCTACTTTTATGTACTTAAACAAAAATAATCAAGCTAATAAGGTTGCATTATTTATCACATACATAGTTCATATAAGGAACAAAGAGAGCCGCCGAGAACCACCGCCGGGAATACTCAAGTTGAGTCCACCTTCACAGTAGATTATTGCCGAAGTTAGACAGGTTTACGAAATTATACTTAACGGCAATGTTTGACGGCCTTCGTAGCTCAGTTGGTAGTCCTGTCTACGGAGCTGGGTTCTAGACCCAGCGAAGGCATTTATATGCGCGTTTTTCGCAAATATTTGTGACGTATGTATATTTGTTTTGTATGTGGTATCTATACCTATATTATATAATATCGTCGCCTAGTACCCAAAATAGATACAAGCCAAGTGTGGGACTAGGCTGATTTGCGTAAGATTTCCCATGATATTTATTTCTTCATAAGAGTGGTCTAATTAGACATTCATTAGACAGCCTTGCTACTAATAACTTTGGGTATATCTTTTTTTTTATACCACGTCGGTGGCAAACAAGCATACGGCACGCCTGATGGAAAGCAGTCACCGTAGCCTATGGGCGCCTGCAACCCCCAGGGGTGTCACATGCGCGTTGCCGACCCAATAAGAACTTGTACACTCCTCTTTTGAAGAACCCCTGCTACTTACTTACTTACTCCTCTGGCGCAACGACCCTAAGTGAGTGTTGGCCTCCAACACGACTGATCGTCACTGACTCCGGTTCTCGGCAATATCTCGCCAGTCTTCGACCTGGAGCTCCCGCAGATCCGCATCCGCGACATCCGCCCATCGGATCGGTATCTCGGCCGCCCGACCGGTCGGGGCGCCGTCGGTTTTCCCTCTAATGCTCTCTTCACCGCTCGATCGCTTGCCAATATCTTGCTAAGAAAACCTAAATAAAAATATGTCCTCGCAATAACATAATAGCAATATTTATTATATTACAGCTATTGAAGAAAGGCAAAACATTGAAGAAGTAATGAAACATATTGAAAAGGAAACTTGTATCGAATTTAGAGACTTTGCAACTGACGACGATGGCGATACAACAACAGTAAATAATGATGTGGTCGTGGCTGATGATGGCAATGAGCTACCAATTATAAAAGATGAGAGTAATGAATTGCCAAATGCGAAAGATGATAGCAACATAACACCTGGGAATGATGTTAAACTGAAAAAAGACGACGATTCTGACAGCTCGACGTTCTCGGATGCAGAGTCATCAGAGTCGTCAGGGGAACTTCGCGCTTGGACTAATCTGACATATGGCCCTTATGGAAAAGATTATACTAATACGACAGGCATACCTCTAGCTACTAAGAAGGATGACGAATTTGGCGCGTGGACTAATTTAACACGAAGAGGAAAACCAAATAAAAAGAATGAAGTGTTTAACACGAATTCTAGGAGAAGCAAATCTAAACAAATATTAATAGGTGAGTAATACGAACTGTCCACCTATGTATACCTACTGTAACTAGATATTCAAAAACATAGAAAATTTTAGTTTCCACCTTTTAAATATCAAAGCAAGATACAACACAATAATACATTTTCAATTAATGTATCTATCTATGTACGTAAAAGTGTTAACCTTTTGGATGCCAATTACTGATATATGTAGGCAGTGATATGTATTTCCATAGTCTATTGACGCTGTACCTACATTTGCCAGTAATAAACCAGTCATTGGTCCGAACGGTTGTTTTACTGAATACCTCACTGGCGACGAGGATGGGATAAGGCACATATAGACATAGGTATATGTACATATATTATAAGTTATACGTCACACGTTCATGTTGTTCAAGTGGTCAATGTTAAAGTTCAGTATATATTTAGTGACGTGCCAGCGTCTGAGTGACAGCTCTTGTATTTGACGTGGCGTCGAAAAGACAAAACTCATTTACCGTTTCAGGCCAAAGACGACTGCGTAGATCCGTGCCCCCATCGCCAGCCCGACGTCACGCTGACAACTTGTTGGTGCTGACCCGATCTCCGGAGCCAGGGTGCCGCTGCCCGGAGCCTGGCAAGAATAGCGCCAAAAAGGTAAAAGCTTTATCGAATCACTTGCTTGAAGCGATTCTTCTAACAACTATTCACTTTTGACAGAGGGCCATATCTAGATCCAGTTTTTCGCCCAGCACCATATACTCTTGTCCTACCATAAACTACTCTTAAGTACTACATTGGCAGCACCATATTCTCTAGCCGTAATGTATTTAGGGCTCGAACAGGATGTGTTAAGCAGTAAAGACGCGTAGCATTAACAAAGATGGAAGTCGTTTTCAGAGGTTTTTCCCACCTGTTTCCCACCTAGAGTACTTGGTAGTAACTGCAGGGTAAAATAAATCCTAGGAATTTTAATTCCCAGTTGTTTCCACTGGTAACAGATGGGAAAAGAAATCCAGTTGTTAGCACTGGTGTCATGTGGGTGGTAACAGGTGGGAATAACCCGTGTTCAGGCATGACCGGCGAAAGTTGAGTAAGTGCATGGGTTCGATGCCCACCTCGGACGTTGATGAAGGTTATTTTTCTTCGGCGTATGAAGTGTTGACACTTTCGGCCTAACTTCAATAACTCGTTGCCCTTAACTTGGCATTGGCAGTGTATCTTTAAAGGTACATACTTTTAGACCCACTTATTGTATTTTTTTAAAGACAGAATTTTTTGCTCTACGCAGCGGCGAGGAGGCTAGAACGCACGATTTTTTGAAAGTCTACCAAGTTTAGGGTTAACAAACAATCTTCGACGTAGAGGACGTATTTGTTATATATCCATCCTATATCCATCGCATCATCTTTCAATTGTATTACTTAATCTTCCTCTGGTAATGCCTCACTAGTCCTCACGATAGAGGCTTGGCCTAGTGTGAGGGCTACTGTTGCTCTTAAAATCTACTTACTGTATTCTATTATCTCATAATCTCTGTTGTTATTATAGTTAACTTTGATGTAGTAAAATAAAACTATGAAAACGGATAAACTCGCGTATATTAACTAATTTTAACTTCATTCCGACGTTTCGAACACTTTACAGGGTTCGTGGTCTGCAAATGTAAATAAATAAATTTGTATTGGTATTTGTTCAGCCAAACATCATCATCATCAGCCAATTGACGTCCATTGCTGGACATAGGCCTCCCCCAGAGAGTTCCACAAAGATCGGTCGTGAGCTGTCCGCATCCATTGGACACCCGCAACCTTTACCAGGTCATCGCTCCTCCTTGTGGGGAGTCTTCCCACGCTGCGCCGTCCAGTGCGTGGTCGCCACTCGAGAACACGCCGACCCCACCGGTCATCGGTCCTCCGGGCATATTGCCCGGAGGACCGATGACCTGGTAAAGGTTGCGGCCATGCCATGATGGCCAGCCCACTGCCACTTCAACCGAACTTCACTTCAAAATGTTCAGCCGAACGTGATAAATAATATAATTTTAAGCTAACACTAACAGCACCTTTGGTTCCAGGAGCTGGTGATCACAGCAGACTGCTTCAACTCGGTCAACGACCTGCTGCACGTGTTCGTGCACGTGCTGGGTCTAGACCACCAGCACAACTCGCACGACCGCGACGACTTCCTTGCTATCAACTGGGCAAACATTTCTAAGCGTGAGTTTCATACATCTGCTATTCTCAAAGTATGTACCAAAAACACCTCGACATTGATAAAAATTGGTAGGCTGGTGTAGAGTGAATGATGCTGATTGCTGAACAAGATCCATCACATTTCTCAAAATATCCCAAAAAGTTTGTGTGGACTTTTCATTTTTGTTACCAGATTCCTATACATTTTTGGTAACGAAAAAGGAACGTTTCATACAAAATGAGATACCCACAGAAATCAAGTAATAATGATGCCACCGAAGTCACGGCAGTTGAAACGCTCGAAGAAATGCCCCTTTAGTTGACGTAGGCGCTTTGGACAACCTATATTCTACAGTAGAATCCAAAAAAAAGTAAACAAACATAGCTGACTTTCTATAGCATTTAACTTCTTTAACACTTATGTTGGAACATGTTCGCAGATATATTTTTACTTTACCACTAATAAATATCAATAATTGTATTTAAAAGTTATGCGACCGACCAATGTCTTACTCCACAGCTTTAAGAAACGAAATGGAAAATAAGCTCCCAGCCGCAGCCTCCCTTGGTTTCTCTTACGACTACCAAAGCGTCATGCATTACCCCTGGCTGGATATCAAAAATGGCGTCACCAACATCATGTATCCAATATGGGTGAGAAATGGATATGTCTAGTGTACCTAAATGGGCCGTGTGGTGAAGGCAGTATCCCAACTCTTCCCGCGCTGCCCTGCTAAGCATAAACGCAGCAACTAGTTAGTTTTAAGATATTAATTAATTAGCATCATAGTGGGCACATTACTGCGATCGCCAATCCGCTTGCCCAGCATAGCGATTATGGGCATTTACCTCCTAATGTGTCTATACGCATAGTTAATAGGAGAGGCTTACGTCCAGCAGTGGACTGAGATAGGCTGACGATGTGTTGTGATGTGTGAGTGTACCTAATTTATAATAAAAGCTTAAATTTAGCTTACCTTGGGTCTATTTCGATTTTTACTAGAATGTCCCAGTATATTTATTAGGCCTACCTGTGGGGCTAGCCTACTGGCTTACCTATTAACTAACAGGCTACTCAAAAAGGTGTGCTAGCCCCCCTGATGTGGACCTACCGCGAAATACGAAATTCGTCAAATTCCAGCATTTGTCTCTGACACTCCAACGAAGGTGGCATCAGTGTGACACAGGCATTCTAAACTTACCTACGATGTGGTTTGTCTGAAACGTCGCCGGCAACGGGTAACCGACGATGTGTCAGAGAAACCACCCTCAAAGGCTCTAATGTGGTCATACTTATGTATACTACTTAGGTAATAGAAGGCTTTTGTCCAGAAGTGGACTAGAGTAGGCTAATGAGTCTAATGACGTAATATTTTTCAGAACGATGGTTGGGCTATGGGTCACTGGCAAGGCCTGAGCTCCATAGACGTGCAGAAGCTGAATCTGTTGTATTTCGAGCAGTGCCAGGACAGAAAGAAACACATGGCACAAGCATTGAAAAAGAAAAATTAAGTGTGAACTCGAAGACAATATAGTGGAAGTTTATTAAGTTGTTTTATTTATTCGTAAGACACTTACAATCTGAAATATTTGAAAGGGGCTATCGTTTTTTGCTTATCAATTGGCGCCAATATAATAACAAAAAAATGTACCTTTTTAATTTTATTATTTATTTATTTTTTCAATATCATACTTACATCATATTGAGTAGATATGTAAGTAGGTATGCCGCAATGCTGTTCATTTCCGTTTTATTAATTAAGGTAACAAAGCATTCATTAACCGCCACATAACCCGTAAGTATTTGCGATTTTCACTAAGCAGATCACTTTTAACAGATAAATTAAATACATTATTAACATATTATACAGGCTGTTTCTTTTAGATTTCCGTTTAATTGGACAGATTACTTGGGACATTAATAGAAGTTGCCTGGTATATCGGCTTTTGTTAATTACGTAAAATAAGGTGTCACCTCCTGTGCATAAATTTAGGCAACCTAGCGAACTTTCTGAGCAATGAGCATATGTTTGCATTCGAACCGTTATTTTTGAAACATTGCTTAGCTGTGTCCGCTGCACTGATTGCTTTTTTTTTTTTTTTATTCAGCCTGAATTTGTGTCCCACTGCTGGGCAAAGGCCTCTCCCCTCAAACTCCATGACTCCCGAGTGTGTGCTTCCTCCGGCCAGTTGTTAAGAAAGGCATCCAGGTCGTCCCGCCATCTCCGTTTGGGTCTGCCTCGTCCGCGCCTATGTTGTGGCATCCACTTGGTGGCTACGGTAGCCCACCTATCCGGATGCATGCGGCAGACGTGGCCAGCCCAGTCCCACTTGAGCCTAGCAGTTTTCTTACCAACGTCAGCAATGCGGGTTTTTGAGCGCAGTGTGGTGTTCCGAATGCGATCGGTCCTCCTGACACCTAGGATACTGCGTTCCATTGCCCGCTGGCAGATCTTCAATTTGGACTTCTGAGTCTCAGTGAGCGACCATGCTTGGGCACCGTAGGTTAGGACAGGCAGAATACACATGTCAACGAGTTTTCGCTTAAGTGACAATGGAAGGTTACCCTTCATTAGCTCTTTCATGGACCAGTAGCTCTTCCAAGCGTTTTCGACACGGCGTTCGACTTCTTTGTCTTGCCTGTTGCTGAAAGAGACTAGCTGGCCCAAGTAAATATACTCGTCAACATAGTGTATGATCTGCCCATCAACCTCAACCCTACGTTTCGTGCTATTGGTCATCACCTGAGTCTTGGCACGGTTCATCTGAAGTCCAACTTGAAGACTTGCATTGCTCAGGTCTTGGAGCATTTGCTGGAGTTCTGCGGCAGAAGAGGCAAAGAGAACTATGTCATCGGCGAAACGGAGGTTTGACAACTTCCTATCGCCCATGACCATTCCCCTAGCCTCCCACAAATTTGCTAGGCCTTTGAAAATTTCTTCCAAGGTGCTGGTGAATAGTTTTGGAGATAACGGGTCTCCCTGCTTGACACCTCTCTGTATCTTGAACGACGGACCGGATGACTCAAGCTTAACGTCGGCTGTACTATTATTGTAGATGGCTTTTATTAAACTGACATAAGTGGGATTGATGCCTTGATTTTCGAGTGCAGTTATTATAGCATGGTGAGTAATGCTATCGAAAGCCTTGGTGTAGTCCACAAATGCCAAGTATAATGGAATCTTATATTCTGCAGTTTTTTCCAAGATTTGGTTGAGCGTGTGAAGATGGTCAGTGGTGGAGAATCCAGGGCGGAAACCAGCTTGGTTTGGCGGTTGGTGTCGATCAAGTTGTCCAGAGATACGGCTTTCAATTATTTTAATAAAAGTTTTATAAATGTGGGATACCAGACTGATAGGTCGATAGTTGCCTATATCACCCTTGTCACCTTTCTTGTACAGGAGTACAATATTGGAGTGAAGTAATTTAGGGGGAATTTGGCCTGTTTTTATAATATTGTTAAAAAGGTTTGTTAACGGGACTAAAAGACTTGCTTTGCCAAAAACGAGTACCTCTGAACTAACACCGTCTGCTCCAGGGCTTTTCTCTAATTTAAGTGTAGATAAAGCTTTCGTCACTTCATCAGAAGTAATTGGCGTGATGGTGGTGTCAGTACAGAACGACTCATCTCTGCCGTTCGTTTTGTGTTGGTCTGCATATAAAGAAGTATAAAATTGAGTGCATATGTCCATTACTTTTTTCCTGTCGCTGTGTTTCTTGCCCTCTGTGTCTTTTAGGTAAGTGATCCAAGATTTCCCTTTTGTTATTCCGTTTTTAGCTGTTCGGAGAGATCTGTTGTTAATCAAGGCAATTGCAACCAAATTTTTGTTATTGTTCCGGATGTCAGTTCTGATACTTCTTTTGGTTTCTTTGTCTAGTGTTCGGTATTCTATGGAACCTATTTTTAACTGAGTTCGTTTTTCTAATAAAGTTAGGGTTTTACAGGATAAAATGGTGCGTTTCTTTTGCTTAACTCTGATTTTGTTACTTGCTGACTCTATGGCGTTTAGAATATTATTGTACTGGGCTTCTGTATCATCAACGGCCATATCAAAAGCGTCAAATCGGTTTGATAATTCTAAGTTAAATTCATCATAGTTCGCACTTAACACAGCTCTATCAAATTTTTTGAATTGTTTTGAAAATTGGACTTTACGATGTATTTTAAAATTGAAAGTCAGCCTTGTTCTAAGGGGTCTATGGTCCGAGCTAAATTTGATTTTATTTATAGTACCGACATTGTTAACTATAGTATTAGTAGATGTAAGGGCAAAATCTATTTCGTTCATAAAATGGCCACCCGGTGACACCCAAGTCCAGCGACGTTGAGGCCTTTTGGGGAAGAAACTATTACATATTTTCAGATTTTGCCCAAAGGCGAACTGAATCAGACGAGAACCACGTATATTTCGGTCTCCCAACCCGTATGGCCCGAGGATGTCAGCGTTGTCCAGTTCTTGCCGAGGGCCAAGCTTTGCATTAAAATCCCCGAGGATTATGTTCCAAGACCCTCGTTGCTCGTCGCAGGCCTTGTTCAAAAGGTCATAAAAGATTTCGACCTCGTCATCACTGTGCGTGGATGTAGGGGCGTAAATTTGTATCACCGTTAAGGTTTGCTTAGGTGTTAATTTAAACTTTAGAACCGCAATCCTGTCAGAGTAGCTGCAAAATTCTAGTATATGATTCTTCCACTTCTTAGCCACAAGGAAACCTACACCGCCCTGTCCGCCGGCTTCTCCGAAGTGGTAGAAAATATTACTATTTCTTTCTTCTGTCTCTTCACCAGGTCTTCTAACCTCTGACAGGCCTACGATATCCCATTTAATGCTTTCAAGAGCGTGTTCCAGTTCTATCAGTCGTTCATCCTTTGACAGGGTTCGAACGTTGTATGTCAGTACGTTAAGCATTTCAGTATCCGTTTTACTTGCCATGGTCGTTGTATTAATGATGGGTGTCCTCGCTCGGGGATTCTTAGCACCCCTGGTTCTGGGGATGCGATTCCCAGCACCGCCGAGCACTCGGGGCCTATTCGGGGAGTTGAACATCATGGGGAGGTGTGGACCGTAATCCCACCACGCTGGTCCAGTGCGGGTTGGTGGGTCGCCAGTTATGCCTCGTTTGCTAGTTGGCAGGGTGCACCGCGGGCAGGGGAGGTTGGCTTGGGTTCCGTAAGATGTTGTATGGAACCCCTTACACCGCTATACTTATACTTATACTGAATAAATAAGAATAGGTAGGTTGGTCGGTTTTTCTTTGGTATATGACATCCAATAATTATAATAGGTAGGTTTTATTCCATTATTTACGTCCTTTCCCGGACGAAAGAACTCCTCCTCCAAAGAATAAGAATTTTAAAAAACTTTTTTTGTAGGTACAGTCAAGTGCAAAAATAAGTATCGAAAGAATCCGCTCATAAATATGTTACGACGTTCTTATTGCACAGAATTAGAGGGCACTGGGACATATTTTTGAACATTTTTGTATACACCTTATTTTGTCTTTGACTGTACGAAAATATTCGCTCAGAAAGAACTTTTTAATGGTAACGCTCGTACATAGGTACTAGCGTATTAAACTAGGTAATTCACATAAGTTGCTAGTTATTCATTATGATATTCGTGTTGAAAAGTAAGGTTTTAACTTGTGAAGACTTAGAACTTCGTTCGACTTTATGAAAATCGGCATAATCATTTTGACGGCACTGTGGAATATTTTCTTGTTTAAAACAATACATTTGAACCCAATGTGTAACGTGTAAATCTGTAATAAATCTGTCAATATTTTTAAGCCAACTTAATCATACGATGTATGGCTTATAAGATAAATAAGAATAAAACCATAGACATATAAAATTGATAGACCGAGTCTATTTTATCTGTGGGTGACGCCGGCAATGCCTGTCAACGATCTTTGTTTGTGTATACTAGTGCACCTAAACCGCAAATAGTAAAAGTGATTAAAATAAAGCTTTTCATGTATATTTCTGTTCGATAAGTGCACGGAATGTGATAAAAGTGATGACTTGTGTGGTTCCAGGGTGTAAAAACCGCCAGGGTTACCTGAATGAACAAAATAAAGACATTACGTTTCACCGGCAATTTAGTTTTGACTTGAATTTTAAGATTTCGAACCTTATTAAGGTAAAAGTAACTGAAAATCTTATTCAATATTTGTTGTCGGATACATATGTGTAGTTTTGTGATTAAACCATTTGTATTTACATTCGTAATGTAATTATAAATAGTGGGATTCAAACATTTGTATCGCATAGTGTGGTACTTAAGAGACCGATTGTGATATCGATAAATGTATTGATAGTCAACTCAAAAATGAATCTATGTTTTTAATGTCCAGCAGGTTTCCACTGGACACTGAACAAAGGCTATTATGGGTCAAAAATATCAAAAAGGCAGACGACTGGTACCCTAAAGAGTATTCAAAAATATGCTCCGCACAATTTTAAGCTATTGTTTCAGGCAAGGGTACGCGAATAAGTGATTACATTCTGACGTACTACCCACCATATTTGGTAATCATCCAATGTCATGTCAACCAGCAAGTAAATTAAATTTAGTTTAATAATGACCCTCATGTGATACTTGTGTAGACTGATTAATTTAATTATAAAGAAGCCATCATACCAAAATTGTTAGGTATGCTTTAAGGAATGATAAGTCCATAAAACATGTTATAATGAGAGTTTTCTGAAATCACCAGGGCAGGAGCAGGTCCAGAAACTTGTCTAAATTCTATGTTTATAGTTTCTGGTTTAAATATTTTGTATGAGTTAAAAAAAATACATAAAAAAATTTAAACTTTATTAAAAAAAAAAAAAAAAAACATTTACTTAGTCTTTCTTTGGGGCTAGATAATTGTGTTTCTTAGCGGGACCTTACGGCTAAGTGGCGCCAACTAGTGGCATACGTTTTGAGAAACCCTCATTATGACATTTTAATTAAAGAAAATATTTCGTTAACTTTGTGATTTTATTTTTATCCTAAAATGTAGATTTTGAAATCACGATCGAAGAAGATCGTGATTTTGAGTAGGAAATAAGGTTTATTCCTACTGTATTCGCTACCTAATTTGGTTAAAATATTATTATTGACGATAAAAGTATACGATTGAAGACTGGACATCACTAATAGTAATGACATTTTATCTAGTCAGGTTGGTAGCATTGTTCAAGAAAATGGAGTCGTTGATGGAGTTCACGACCAAGTAGAGCTACTTTATTTGTCTCTTTTTCCTTATGGAATACGTCTTGAGATGGGGTGAAGGATGACAATAGTTTGTTCATGTATGTCTTAATACACGGAATCTTCCCTATATTTTATCTGTGAATAAAACAATACATTAATTTATCATAATATAATATTATACGTTTGTAAATGAGAACAATCACGTAAACAAGAAATGCCGAACGTAGCGGCATTTGTTTTCACCAATCACAAAAAAACACGGCCATTTGTCAAAAAGAAAATATACAGAATAGTTCGTTACACGCATAGTTATTACTTTGTTTTTAAAATTTCTCATAAGTTTGAGTATAGATTCTTTGTGAAAATGTAAAGCAATGCAGAATTGTGTCGTTTTGAAAAATGCATAATGTGATTCTAATATAATTCATAAGTTTCATAACACGCTAGTACTTAAGTTCTTAGCAGTAGATTTAGCGTAAAATGAAATATATTTAACGGTTTGTAGCTCGAACGTGTGGACCAATAGAAACTATATTTGATGATATTCTGGACTAATATGATTGGTCCATAGTATATCGGTTTTTTTTAATGAGTAGTGACAAAACAGACTGCTGGAGCTGTCAAGTGTCAATAAATTCATACTAATAGGTTGACTGACCGATACAATTCTTTGTATTTGAAGATCTAATTTCGTACAGTATTCATCTATCCACGTCGTAAACCATTACTTCGATTGCTGCAACCATTTCCCTAACCGACTTCAACAATGCAGTGGCTTCTGCTTTCTGTATGCCTAGTATTTGTCGTGCCACTGGCATATTCTAATACTCTCAGCGGTTCGGTAGAATTAAACGATTATACATTTGATAAGATACTCAAAAAGTTCGATGCTACGCTGGTGAAATTTGATGTGGCGTTCCCGTATGGCGATAAACACGATGCCTACGTCGCTCTGGCAAAAGATGCGAAAGACGAGGACGAATTGCTGATAGCCGAAGTGGGAGTGAAAGATTACGGGGAGAAGGATAATGAAGGTTTAGCGAAGAAGTATGGGGCCACGAAGGACAATTTCCCGGTTGTGAAGATGTTTCTGAAGGGGAAAGAGTCTGCCACTTTTCCCCCAGAAAAAGAGTTTACTACTGACGAGCTGCGACGTTTCGTACGAGAACATACCGGTGTTCATTTAAGTCTGCCGGGCTGCGTGCGTAGCCTTGACAAGCTGGCAGTTAAATTCATGAAGGCTGACAAAGAGGATAGGAAGAAAATTATTAAAGATGAGACCTTCAAAAAGCTGCCCAGTAAGGTAAAAAAACTTATCGTGGTCACTAGAAATTTCTAGAATCAATTTCTTTCTACTGCAAATTAACTTCCTTCAAATATTTTAGCAAAATGTCATAAGCATTTTTTTGGGACCTACATGATTATATTGGTGCATGGCATGAAGAACTTGATAATATTTACTTGATAACTTGAGATAAAAAAGTACACAAAATTTGAACTACAATGTGTAATAAATTAACTTTATTATCTTTACCAAAATATCTCAACTTATCAAGTACTCAACACAGATATTAACAAGCTTTTTTTCATTACTTTCAGCAAGCTAACTCTGGAAAGATCTATAAGACTATCATGGAAAAGATTATTGAGAAGGGTGATGAATTTGTCAAGACTGAACATGAGAGAATTACCAAGATACTCTATGGGAAACTCTCAGAAGAGAAAAAGAAGGAGATGGGACAGAGAATCAACATTCTGCAGACATTCCAACTGTATGACAAGGCCAAAGTCGATAAAGAAGAGCTGTGATTTTAATACCTAGGTTACCTTTTTACCTAGGCTAATTTAACTTATATTAATAATATATTCCCTATTTATGTACTTAAGATGGTGAATTACCTTTCACAAGCAATCTAGTATTACTTTTACAGGGTGTGTTTTGAAAATGATTATCAATGTGTTTATTGCACTAACAAGACATTCCAAATTCACTATTTTAGGTCTATGTTGCACATTTGTGTAATTTATATTCTGATAAGTAAATAAAAAAGGAGTTTGATACTCTGAAAATCTTAGTGAGACTAGCACAAATGATCATGAAAAATATTGTAGGAAACTACACTACCGTCACTTGTTAAAGTGCTCTTACAACAGTGACAAATTCCGGGACATATCATGATTAATAACATCACATTATTTGTGATATACCTAACCAGGCGTTCGTCTGACTGCCATATCATAATTAGTAATATTGCAGTTGAATTATGACTAACTGCAGCTCAAATACTTTTAGGGCGGATTTTTATATTGTAGTTTTTCCAAGTTTTCCAAATTTGAATTTTTTTATATTTTTTCTACTCGGGATTGTGAGCTCTTTTGGTCCTCATTAGCAGAAAAAAGTGTCCAACATTCCATACATTTTTTTATCTTCCATTGATCGAAGAAAGTGTATGAAAAATAGTAACTAAATGGATTTTTATTGGGACTCTTATTTCTATCAGGATCAAAAGAGCTTGTGATTTGTTGAGTACAAAAAATTTAAAAAGACGATATTTGGAAAACTTCAAAAAATACAACAATATAAAAATCCACCCTTTAATCATATCTCCAACTTCTCCAAGTACTGGTATGTGTATGTGGTGTCAATTTCCTAACACACAATTGCATTTAACTGACAGAAAATGTAACATTGTCTGATATTTGATTTCAGACTATAGCGCCATTCATGATTTGTTTTGCTCAAACGAATCTGTCTTAATTCCTCAAACAATTTAGGATTGATGGCTCATTATTTTTACGATATGGATGATTATCAGAATGCGAGCATTTGATGAAAGCACATGTTTTGTAACGTGGAAATTATTGCCTCGTTTTTACGGTTCGCTACTCATAAAACTTGGCTATTGTTTAGTATCCAGTTAAACTAGTTTTGCAATAACAGGCCGAATAGGTTGTGTAATAAAAATCCCGAATTATATTGTTTGCGTTCTTTTTATTTTTATGTACATTCGAGTTCATAAATGTGTTAAAATTTTTACTTAATGTATTGGGATAAGGTGCACAATTGCATACATATTTATGAACTCGACTGTACTTGGAAGTATCGCAAGGTTTTTGTTTTGCACAATGTGTGATGAATGTATGGAATACATTAGTATGTAAAATTTTGTCTTTGTGTATTATTTTAATGCCTTAGTAATCCCTTTCAACTAAAGTATGATCGTAGGGTATGTTGTGGCAAGAATAAACTGTTTTTAAACCGGGGCAAGACAAACGTTACCCGTAGCTAAAGGCCGGGTCATACCAAATGCGTGTGCGTTGTAGCTTATATGTATGTTAATAGATTGCACACCGATTGCGTGGATTGTACGTGCGCGTGATGTGCACTACACACACACGCTTCTGGTGTGGCTCAGCCTTAAATCTGGATTTACACTTGCAAGTTTTGACGCAACTATGGGTAAGAGTGAGTAGCAAATATCTACATCTCTCGCATTTTAATGTCTCAATGAACTGTAGTACAGATGTAGAGCAAAATCCTTTGGCTTTTCACGGAAACGCCCGAATTAATCTCCCTGTCTCAATTAGCTTCAGTCCGATATACAAGTATACTGAAGTTCATTGTGACAGCAATATGAATTCGGATGGATGTAATTTTCTGAAAATTATTAATTTTTCAATCAACTTTGGAGTCATGTCCATATTATTGCGAACACATTTGCACGCACATTTGTCCGATCTCTGGTGATTATGAAATAATGCTATTTTATTTGGTTTGTTTAAATTTTTTCGGATTCTACTGGCGGACGGTATAGACATTAAAGCATAACAATATCTTATACACTGCCATATTCAACAATACAAGTATTTTAGGGTTCCTGATGTGTTTTTAATTTAAAATGATAAAACAAATACAGTTTGTCACGAATTACATTTATTTTTACGATATTGAATAACACGTAAAAACAGCTTCAGAAGTTCCGTCACAAAATTAAATCGACCACGAGAAAACAAAAAATTACCAGCGGAATGTAAAAGCAAACGTTTTTGATTATTCTAAATCCTTTTTCTTTAATCCTTTCATTGCCACATGATATAGTTAGTACAGTCGCCATAAATATAATTATATCGGAGTGGCCACGTTGCTCAAAAATATATTTACGTTAGTAGAAGTAAAGGAAAGTTTATCAAACCGTAAATTATCACTTAGATTACGAGAAAATTAAGAGATACCTCAACTCAAAGACCGCCTAAGAAATTGGAGGCATAAAGGAAAAATAACCAAAACCGAAAAATTCGTAAGTGTGAGTAATAAGAAAAATGTGACGGTATCTTTGTTCGCATCCAGCGGACTCTTGCGACCTTCACCAGGTCATCGGTCCACCTTGTGGGGGGCCTGCGTGGCGCAGGACCGGTCATTGTGGCAATCTTTGGGGGAGGCCTATGTTCAGCAGTCTTTCGGCTGATATGATGATGATGATGTTGATCTTTGTTCAGTCAAGCGCAAAAATGTGTATCGAAAGAATTCTCTTATAATCGCATTTTTACATAGACCTTATTTTGCTTTGACTGTAATGCAATATGCACTCAAACGCCATGACAATGTACTTGTACAACGACCCTGACTGCTTCGATATAATCATCTGATGGCGAATGTAATGTCCAGCTGCCATTAAATCGATCGCATCCGATAGCATCAACCGACTGGAGCGTCAGAAATGCTTATAAATATCGAAACAAAATCAGATTTGATTAAACCTATAACTGCTAAGTCTAGCTCTAAAACTGTAAAAGGAGCACGCAGTAATTAAAATAATTTAAAATTATTCGAGTTCATTTTCGCATGTGGCAGTAAAAGGGTTAAAACATTTAATTCCAATTAGATTGCATAAATGAATCTGTTGCAATATACCACGTCAACATATCCATCTATGTTAGTTTTAAAATGCAATTCATTACAATATTAATATCCCACTTCCGTACCTCATACGGTAAAATACGATAAAATCACGTACTTCATAATTTTTCTTTGTATTCCAAATGGTATGAAACTACAAAATTCTTTTAGCAGAGATAGTTTGTAATTTCGTAGTAAAAAAACGCGTGGAAAATGCATGGTTAACACTAAACATTAATTTGTAGACCCCATTACCATGGCCAAATTACATTTAACCATTTTTTTCTTGAGTTTTATGGTGTAAGTTGTACTTATACTTTATTGCAAAGAATATCGTATAGTGAACCAATATTACACGATACAAATTCCTGGCTCTATACTCTACGCCATAGAATTTTCGAGAGTCCGTACTTCTAAATGAAAAAGAGATATTTTCTCAAGAGCGAAGAGGTATAAAAATAAATTGATAGCATAAACTGAAGCAGAAGAACTGTGAAAATCAACATGAAGTGACTGTTTATCAAAAGCTTGCAACTTTAATACAAGTGGAAGCCTTTTTCTAATTAATGCCTATAAAAAAGACTTTCACTTGTATTACAAGATAAAAGGTTTTAATAATTGGGCCCCATAGATTGAATCTAACCGTAACTTTCCGGTCATAAACATGAAATTGGCAAGAAACAAGGTGTAAGCAGAAGTAAAGGAAAACTCCTATTATTAAGAGAAAATGAAATGAATTCGTCGTTCAATTCAAAAATCTACAGGATACTTCCTGTCGACTTTGAAGCATGACATTTTGCTAGAAAGTTGAGACACAAAGGAAAAATTGCGAAAACTGTAAAGTTCGTAAGTGTAAGTAATGAATGAGGAAAATATGATAGTACGGTCCTTGTAACGCAAGTTAGACTTGCACTTCAAGGACTTTGTTGGCTCTTTTACTTTTCCTTGGTAATGAGGTCTACGCATAGCTTATTCTAACTCGCATGTAATCTGAAATTCAAATCCAAATTATCACGACATTCATACCTACATAGTTTACTTTAACAACTTAAGCGATTATTGGATACTGTAACATGCAATTTAAACTCGACATAACTTATCATGTCAGTAGGGAAAGTATGTTAACTAAATTATCAATTGAGAATTGTATTACATTTAATACGTAAATTGCACCCATTGTCATAGATAGGCCAGTAAAAATCCATTAAAGATAATATCTGCTGCCTATTGATGATCAATAGACGGCAATTGAAACGTGGTTGCCTTAGAGACTGACTCCAAACACAGTCATTGGATTATACCACTTCTATCATCTTCATATTTGGGTGAATATCTGAGCGTTTCAACCGCCTAATTTTGGTGGCATCATTTTTTCCGAAATTTCTATTCGTTACAACGTGCTACTTTGTAATTTGAAGGAGGCAAGATACCTTATACAAATGAGGAAGTATAACATTGAGACGTTTAGAAACTTCGGCAAAAATGATGCCACCAAAATTAGGCGGTTGAACGCTCAGATATTCACCCATTTGACTGTGGCATTTGAATTAACATTTTACTCGAGTTTGTTTGGAGCCCTTTCATCGCTAAGAACATTATATGTGCTGGAATGGATGCTTTGCCATCACTACAAAGAAAGATTAGTGCTATTTAGACCAAACAAAAACATAATTCATTTAAAGATTTAAATATTAAATGGGTAAATCAACTTTTTTCTGTCTGTTATTGCCATGGGTACGGTCGCCTGAGTCACGCTGATTTTATGCATAATTATGATACTTAATTTATGCAAACATGCATATAGTTCATGTTTGTAGATGGCCCATCAAGGGTTTATTAACGCCAGAAAAATGCATGTTTGCATAGTTTAAGTATCATAATTATGCATAAAACCAGCGTGACTCAGGCGACCGTAACCATGGTAATAACAGACAGAAAAAAGTTGATTCAAACTTAATTGCTCGTTTCGATTTGGTCTATGGTCTATAAATGAAAGAAACAAAAGTACAGTATGTTAAAGATGGATACATTAACAGACAGTGGTTTTTACATCTCCATTGCTTCATTTTAGTTACATAACTCATGCATTAGCAATGAAAGTGTAAACAAGATTTATAAGAATACATATGCCATTTAAATGATAAATCAACTAATATAATATAACTTTTAATTGATAACTTAACCTAGATTCCTAACTGTAAACTAGCGAGCAAGAAACTACAATAACATACCTTTTGGCCGACAGTCTTAAATGACATCACATCACAATAAAAATGAATGCTCTTATCTGCATTTTTTTTCAAAAAATGTTTTAAGTTCGCTTTCTTGCTCATAGGTCAACAATTGTAGGCATGCCCCATAGGAACACAAATTCAATACTACCTAAGCTCAAGATAAAAATATAATTATTTTGTAGATTAAAGTTTATGTTGCATACGTTTTTGTAGTATACATAAATAAACAGTATACTAGCATTTTTTATTCGCTAACCTATCTTATAGCATATCAAATGATTTGTTTCAAAATCTTGCATTACAATCAGTAGCCTATTAGTTCGTTACATCATATATTTAGTATTAACCGAACTATTCAGCCACTTTGACTGGTACATACATGAAATTATCAAGTCACAAGACAACTTGTCCTTGTTTTTTAAGCAAATTTCTAATAAGATAAAAGATGAGATTCAGAAACTTATCATTAGATACGTGGGGCAGTTTTCAGGCGATTATCGTAAATACATTACATGTTACAGTATACTAAGAAACTAGATTGTAAGTAAACAAAGAAGTTATTCAGATTTCTCACTTTCCACTGTAAGCTCTTTAAGCTTAAGAACAACACCGTCCGATTCTTTGTCAGATTTGTCCGTAGCTTTCTCATCCACCTTGTCAGAGCTCTTTGGCTCAGGAGTATCTGTGTCCTCACTCCGGGTGATGCTGCTCTCATCATCAGAGGACGGATCCTGGGTGTAGAGGCTGCATTTGGTCCGAACTATTTCTTGTGCTTCAGCAAATTTCGCCTTCCACAGTTCAGCATCTGTAATTAGAAAGTAATTAATTATAAGTTCCGTGCGTGTCAGTACGCGGATTTTAAGGAAAGCGTTTACGGAACTGTTACGTGAATTAATTATTACAATTTGGTATGTTGTTAATGAATAATTACGGTATAAAAAATCTATTAGCTGTAAAGTTTTTGGTGTAAACTATATCTTATCTGGGTGGGGCCCTTGCGGAAACACTTCGACCCATTGGGATCTTTTGTGTAAAAAAACCCCCATCTCCTCCTGCGGGTGTCGTAAGAGTCGACTAAAGGATTGAAGTGTCACTGATCATTATTTGATAAAAGATTGATGATGGGCAGCAGCGTCATCATAGTGGACACATTACTGCGATCGCCAATCCGCTTGCCCAGCGTGGCGATTATGGGCATTTACCTCCTAATGCGTCCATACGCATAGTTAATAGGAGAGGCCTACGCCTAGCAGTGGACTATGATAGGCAGATGATGATGACGATGATGTGTAATAAACTGATGTTAACTGTAATCAACTTACTCTGCGGATTCCCAAACTTGATAGCCAGCAGCTCCTGCTTCATGGTCTCATCAGCGAAGTCAGCAAAGACCGACCAGTTGAACGCCTTGTCGGAGCCGCAGTGCACGTTCATGCGGATGTCGGGCGTGATGAAGTGGTTGGCGCACACCTTGAGGGTCTTGTCGCGGCGCATCACCACGCGGACGGTATTGTTGGCTTTGTGGCGGAGAAGCTTGATGTCGCCTGTGCCGCGTTCCTGAAAAAATGGAGGATGTTTTTTTCTTGTGAGTTCTACTCAATTAGCTGATTCGATCTTAGGCAGGATTTCACCAAACTTGTATTCGAAGAATAACGCTTACTCTCAGATACTAGTGTCTGATTGAATTGAATTGAGGAGTATCTTTTCAAAAGGGCTTATTTCCAGTTTGAACTTTTTTTTTAAATTGAGAAAAAGAGAATCCACAGTTTTCATTTCGATAATCTTACCGTGTTTTTGATATAGTACTTAAGTGGGTTGATATAAATGTGATGGCACTAAATATATACCAAAATCACAAAATACTATAATACTAATCTAAACTTAACTAAAGAACCTTAAAGATAAAACAATTTAAGCACCAATCAGTCAAATAACCCAAACTTTTTGATCAATCTTACAGTTGCAATTGGGTTTGCTGTCAGTATGAAAAAAGAACAGTAATTTCAAATTCCCCGTGTGTTTACATGACATGTTGATGTGTGCGTGACCTCAACTCTTGGAACTATCTATACCTATCTATCTAACTAATATGGGGTGGAGAATAGAAATGACAATATAGTTTTTTTTATTTTGTGCCATGTACTTCAGAAATAATACAGAATAGAATAAGAGCGAAAATAGACAGCAACATTGGAAATGACCAGTACGGTTTTAGAAAGGAAAAAGGCACTAGAGAGGCAATACTTGCTTTAAGACTTGTTATTGACAGAAGACTGGAACTGGGATTAAATACACACGTAGCCTTCATTGATCTAGAGAAGGCCTTCGATAAGATTGATTGGAAACTAATGATGAAAAGACTAAAAGAAATAGGACTGGACTATAGAGATAGAAGAGTAATTTTTGAACTATATAAGAAACCGGAGGCAATAATAGAGATTGGAGAAGAGAGGCAGAAGGCACAAATCAGACAGGGAGTAAGGCAAGGATGTTCGCTGTCACCCCTCATATTTAATGTATTTATAGAAGAAGCTATTGAGAAAATTTTGGACACAATCAATAATATTGGAGTTAAAATTAATGGAAATAGAGTAACTTTTATTAGATTCGCTGATGACATAGCCGCACTAGCTGAAAACCACACAGATTTGGAATTACTTTTAAACAGAATGAACATAGTATTCAAGGAATTCTCGCTTGCCATAAATATAAAAAAGACAAAAATATTAGTAACTTCAAAAACGGAAACAAATCAAACTTTAAATGAAGAAATCCGATTGGAGGGTAATGCTATTGAAAGAGTTCATAGTTTCAAATACTTAGGGAGTGTAATCACAGAAGATTCGAGATGCACAGCTGATATTAAGATTAGAATTTCGATGGCAAAGAAAGCATTTAAGGAAAAAAGAAACATATTAAGAGTTAAATCAAAAATATCAAGAAGCACCAGAAAAATGTTTATTAAATCATATGTATGGAGTATTGCATTATATGGAAGCGAAACCTGGACTATGACACAAAGGGATAGAGAGAGGCTGGAGGCATTTGAGATGTGGTGCTGGCGCAGAATGGAGGGAATAAAGTGGACAGATAGAGTAACAAATGAAGAAGTGCTGTGGCGAGTTCAAGAAGAGAGGACATTATTGGCAACAATAGACAATAGACAAGGCAAGATGGTTGGCCATCTCATTCGACATGATGACTTTTTGAAGAACATTATAGAAGGAAAAGTGGATGGAAAGAGAGGAAGGGGAAGACCAAGAATAAGATACACTGACCAAATAAAGGAGAAGGCGGGCGTCATGTCGTATGAGGAGGTGAAGAGGACTGCTGAGGACAGAGGAGTGTGGAGACAGCTGCATATGGCTACACCGACAAGAGCTCAGAGCTCTTAAATTGAAAGAAGAAGACTTCAGAAAATTGTGCTATAAATGTCAACAAGGATACAGAATAGCTCCACAAATACAGTAAGAACTTATAGGGGACTCTGCAAAGCAAAAATTATTATTTATTATTTTGATTACATACAGAAGATTGAGAAAATTATGTTTTAAATCTAAAATATCCCTACTGCCATATCTATCTAAATATTAATTATAATCACTTCATTAATCGAAAACAAAAACTACTTAAGAATACTACTGACTACAAACTAAATCTTAAAAAATAAATAAGTAAATGAGTTTTAAAATCCCTATCAACTTAAATAAAAATATATCTAAATAATAAAAATCGTGTACATGTTTACACAAGTCAACCAAATCCCAAAATAAGTTAAATTAAAGCTTCAGCTATGGGCACAAATTGTATATAGGCAACAAACATGACTAAGGAACAATTTTTTATCCCATACCCAAAGGGATGACCTCAGCTTCTCAGGCAGGGTCACTACTGACTGAACTATGAAAGGTAGTTTTTTTATTCATTTTGCAGTTGGTCTATCCTTGACATAGGCAGTATGGTATGCTTTCGCCTATCCACAAGGACGAAAAGTAAATCAAAATTTCTCTGAATTTAGCTTGAGGTTAAGTTGTATAAAACAGTGTGCATAATGTGATATTCTGTTATATGCCCATCAATCCCAAATCTATTTTAAAAGATCTTGAGGTGCTCTTTTTTCTTTTTTTTTGAATGTAAGAACATAAAGAAATAAGATATAGTTGAACTTTCTTCATGGAAGCAGTGTGGAAGATACTATGAATTCCCAATGTTGATTCCAGGGGGAACAGGTTGGCTGGACTACCCTAAACCCTTCAAGTGGTAGGTAGCAAAAAGTTGATCAACCTCAAATCAAATGTCAATTAAATTGAGCTTTTAAGCTGTTAACTAAATTTTAATCTCTATCCAACTTGTGTTTGAAATCCAACTGACAAATTTACAGTATAACAGCTCAAAAATGAGGTACTCCGCTTTAAGGGTTATGCGGGTAAGTGTAAGGGTTGGTGCTTGAAGCAGATTGCACAATCTCATGAAATAGTTTAAAAAAAGTTAATACATTGAAAAAAAAAAATGAGTTCAAAATTATCTATTGTGTGAAGCCTATCTGATTAAACAACATATGTTGATGTAAGAGATAACCTAAAAATCATGCTTTATGATTGCTAATCTGCAACCCAAGAATTTTACGAAATGAATGATTTAAGCAATACTGTAGTAACTCAGTAATTTGATTTTCGAATTCATAAAGCAAACAAGTAAAACCTATAAATAATAAAAGATGAGAGACTGGTCAACTGCAGTTAGAAAATAAAAAGGCAAACAAAAAAAAGTGTCCTTTTGATAATGGTACAGAAATTACAATAAAAAAATTGTTATCACATGAGAACAAAGACATGTCTTAAAAAACGAGTAATAATACAATGAACAGAGTATAATTCTCCACACAAAGAACTGACCTTCCACTCATGATCAGCCGTGTCGTATCTGTAAAGCCGCGCGCGTATCTTCACCAGCTCCTCTTCCTCCTCCTCGTTCGTGTGAATGTCCACCAGCGGCAGGGAGACTATGGGGTCGTAATGGGGGTCATGTTCTGGGGTCTCTGCTTCGCCACCCTCGCTCTCACTGTTGCGCCTTACGCTCTCTTCAGTCTAAAATATGAAACATATCAATAAATAAAACACCTTAACAGAATAAAATGCCAAAATTAAGCTAAGGTTAAGAATTATTGAAGAAGAAAAACTGCCGTCCGTTTAATTTTTCCGTTTACAAATTTGAATGATACTGATAAAACTTACCGGTGAAGACATATTTAGCCAGTAACTCGAACCAATAGACCGTAATGTCCTATAGTATAAACTTAGCAGATATCCAATGTAAACACTGAACAACGAGTTATGAGAAAAACTGGATGTAATTCAATGAAAATATAATAAAAAAATCGCCAATTGCGTTGCGTGAGTTCTTCAGTCAGTCACTTTTGTGTAACGTTCAGAAATTTCGTGTAAACAAAAGAATACTTTTATCAACTGGCAACTTAATGATTTAGCGTTATTGAACGAAATAAGCAGTCTTACACTATCCAGCACTGCACATACATACATTGATGAAAAGAGAAGCAAAATACTTCGCATTCAAATTATTCTGTAGTAGAAAAAAAAAACAATGCGGTATTTGAAAATAGGGTTTAAGACTCAATTGTTAGGGTTGATAATGCAATTATTTTGTTGAATAAAATTTTCTGACATTTCTGATCAATCTTCTTCATACCTACACACGGATTTCATTGATAAATTTTGTTTGTTTGTAATTGTATCGCGGTTATTGTTTTGCGATAGTTTTTCTTCAATACGGTTATAAAAGTAAGTTTGCTTTACTATAAATTAATATTACTATAAATATTAAGATCCATAAATGGTCCAGCTTGGCCATGAAATGTGAAACAATATCTAAACAGCGGATGCAAGTATTTAGCGACCTATTTCCGCGTCTCGTTTATTTTAGGAGTTGTTCCTGTTTTACCGGAATAGATACCAACTAAAAATGTAGGTTTCTAGATTGTATGTCTAGCCCGAACGTTGCCTCCCTATCAAGTCGCACACCATTTAGATGAAGCGTGAAAACAAGTGAAGTAAATAGTTTATTATTTGAAGGATAAGCCGCCTGAATGCAGAACCGGGAGAAGATGATAACAGAGCAACTGCGGAATCCGAACGAGCTGGACATCAGCCTTCGGATGGAGTTTGGTCCATTTGAGACTGTACACAAATGGAAGAAACTTTCGGAGTGCTACGAATTTGTTGGAGCCAAGTAAGGCGTTTTAACTGTGTTAGATAAATTATTTTTTATGTGTGTCTTGCAACTGATTCTCGATCTTTTACATAAAAAAAAGAAAAAGGTTTATTATACTATAAGCAAAATTTCAGTAATAAAAGTGTAGGAAGCCCTGTGTTACAGGATACAGTTCTCATTTCACTGCTAAATAAGCTTACATATACAAATCATTCAGAGAGTTATTTTAATCAGTATCAATACAAGATTGTGTTTGAAATAGTTTGTACATCAACAATAATTATGAAATAATAATTTTACAGAAAACTTATACCTAACGAGATAAAATTAGTAACAATATAGAAAGGGTCCTTACTAATTAAAAGTAATTCAATTGCCAAACACCTCGTCAACACTATAAAATCAATCTCTTAATAAAAATTGCTTTAATTTCAGCTTAAATTGAAAGATTAAATATCTTTTGGTAACTACAAAAATCCACTTGAATACTTAATTACTTACATATTAAGTTGTACATTTCAATAATATGGTGACATAACCTCGTCCTGCCCGTATACTAAATTAGAGCTTTTGAAATTGAAACCTAATGAGTTCGAAAATATAATCGCTTTTCTTTTGTTCTAAACCATCGAATATGTCCTTTATAAATCACATTGGGCAGGACGAGGATAATCACTGTTTGGATAACTCGTAGCACGGTAAGATGTTAGAGACCCATGGAGTCAATTTTAACATACAAGTCAACTCATACTCACATACCAAAAGTTGATTAAATAAATGAAATAAATATAATTTGGAATTGAATTCAATATAATATATTATAAATGAAAACAAGACTGCCACACTATGTTGTACATTATGTAAAAAAACACTCAAACAAAAAATACTATTAACTAAGCTTCTAGTTTGTAATATCCATAGAACACATAGATAAAGGTATAAGTTCTTGAAATCAAAAGCATTTTTTTACGAATTATATACACGAGGATGAGTATGAGTATAAGTTGACTTTTATGTTAAAATCGACTCCGTGGTTCTCTAACGTTTTACCATGCTACGAGATATCCGAACCCTGGACATAATATTCAAATATATGTTTTTATTGGTACACTGTATATTGGTTATTATTTGCAGCTAATGGCAATAAATTTCAGAGGTACATTTTTCCAAAAAAGATTATCAGTGTAATTCTCTTGTCAAAGGTCTCCCTCATTCCACTCCATTCTCTCTGTCTCTAGAGGTAATCTGCTCCTGTAGATTTGTGATTGTCTAAAAGGGTTAAGTTCACAGCCTCTTTGGTGCCCAACACAACATGACAAAGTTGTTAATATTTTAGAATTATAACTAACAAACAAATTACGTGAGTAACCCGTGTGATAAATATTTAAATTTGTTAATATCTTACTCCATTTTCCAGGTCCTCTAATTGTATGTCCTCATATGCCCCTATTTTTGTCAAAAATATACTCTTATCTGTAGGCGGAGCAAACACACAGCAGTAGCCTACAAGGACGCCATCTATGTGTTTGGGGGTGACAATGGCAAGTTCATGCTGAATGATCTGGTCAGGTTCGACATCTGGGAGATGTCCTGGACCAAGGTGGGCTTCCAGGGCACACCTCCGGCACCAAGATACCACCATTCTGCTGTGGTAAGTGTTGATGAATTTTAGGTATATATTTATAAACGCTGCGAGTCTGATGGGCACGAGTCTGATGGGGACGTTTGCGCCGGGAACATTGAGGGGCTGTTTATTTGATTAGGGTGTGTATTTTGAAGGTATTGTGTAATTTAGCTATTTTTTAAGATGTTTAGTGTTAAATGTAGTTTTAAGTTTTTCTTTAGATTAATTTTGTATTCACATGTTTTTATTGAATAAAGGAAATTTCTTATATATTTATTTAAACTCAAAATAATTTGATACAGTAGAATTTTGTTTGAAATGGGGAAATATGTTAGCACCAGAAATCATAAAACTATGTAATAAATACTGATAATTACAAATTATGAAGTTAAAATTAATTAAAATTATTTTATTTAGTTTCCTACATTATATTTTATAACATCCAAGCCTGTCACAACCTGGAGAAGGTCGCAGGAGTCTGCTGGATGTGGGTGGCGCAGGGCCAGTCATTGTGGCAATCTTTGGAGGAAGCCTATGTTTCGGCTAATATGATGATGATGATGATGATGGTATTTCCTGTGTAGGTGCACCGCTCGTCCATGTTCGTGTTCGGCGGCTACACGGGTGACATCTTGGCCAACTCCAATCTAACCAACAAGAATGATCTCTTCGAGTTCAAGTTCTCCAGCGCGCAGTGGGTCCAGTGGAAGTTCCAGGGCCAGTGAGTATACATCATATTAGTTTAATTTAAACCAAGGACTCCCAAACAAACGTAAGCTCCATTTTCTAAAAATGAAAATTCCTCGATTTCCTGGCCATATCTTCGTATGACTCTTTAACATATTCACTGCCACCTACGCACACATCATCATCACATCATCTGCCTATGATAGTCCACTGCTGGACGTAGGCCTCTCCTATTAACTATGCGTATAGACGCATTGTATAGGAGGTAAATGCCCATAATCGCCACGCTGGGCAAGCAAATTGGCGATAGCAATAATGTGTCTACTATGAAGCTGCCCATCATCAATCTTTTATTAAATAATGGTCAGTGACACTTCAATCCCTTAGTCGACTCTTACGACACGTAGGAGGAGTTGGGGTGGTGACAAATGTATTCTTACTGCCGTCACCACACGGCACAACCTACGCACATGTGCGTCGATACAAAAAAATAAAATAAATTGACAGTGGCAGCGAATATGTTAATAGTTTGAAAATCTCATCGTAGGGAACCAGTGCCGCGGTCAGCACACGGCGCAGCGGTGTACGACGATAAACTGTGGATTTTCGCCGGGTACGATGGCAATGCACGCCTCAACGACATGTGGACCATCAACCTTGTGGTGAGTGTGTTAACCCTTTAATGGGTATTGGCAACATACTTGCCGTCATATAAAAAACAAAATCCAATCAGTGAGGGTTTTCTCGAAAACGTCTGCCATTAGTAGGCGCCACTTAGCCGTAAGGTCCCGCTAAGGAACACAATTATCTAGCTCCAAAGAAAAACTAACTAGAAGGTATTTTTATTTTTTTATATAATTTTATTAACTCATACAAAACATTTAAACACGAAACTATAGGCGCTCTGAGAATTTAGACAAGTTTCTGGACCTGACGCCTCAGTGCTGCCGCCCTGGTGAATGTCATTTCAGAAAACCCTCATTTAAAAATACGTAAGGTTCGAAATAGAATGCTTTAACAAAGCTGTCAAATGGTGAAAAGATGGGTTAAAAGATACCTTTTGACTTCCATTCTGTATGACAACGTGACTCTGAGACACGTACAAAAACGAAATCCGAAACGAGTGGCGATGATTTAAAACACGACCGATAGGGAGTGTTTTAAATCGACACTTGTGTGTCGTAATGTACTATTTTAGTACAGATGGTGCTTTTTTAGGCTCTAGTGCGAGAAGTGGGTCATTTTACGTCGGGTCCAAAACTTCGGAGGGCCATCTGTACTAAAAAGCGTCGTACGAGACACGTGCAAAAACGAAATTCGTAACTCGTGTCGATTTAAAACATCGCCACTCGTTTCAAATTTCATGTTTTTCGCACTTGCATCGTAAGGCACTGGTCTCACCGCAAGCTACTCGCCCAGCTATCAGCTATCACCGCCGGGCGAGTATCGCCGTGTCTCTTTTATTTACACGGGATTGCGTATCTTTTGTTCGTGTTTATAGCCAATAGTTCATAGCTTAGTAGCTCGCGGTGAGACCAGTGCCTAATGTACTAATTTCTTGCAACAGGGCGACAACCACCAATGGGAGCGCGTGGAACAGAAAGGTCAATGCCCTCCCACGTGTTGCAACTTCCCCGTGGCCGTGGCGCGGGGCAAGATGTTCGTCTTCAGCGGCCAGAGCGGGGCCAAAATTACCAACGCGCTCTTCCAGTTCGACTTTGAGACGCATACGTACGTACTGTGGTTCATAATAGTACATTGTTGTTAATGATTTCTGTTTCTTTTATCTCCTGCTACCCCAAGGTTGTCTGGAAGAGATCGCTTATAGCGATAAGACCGCCTGTTGCTACCTTTGTATTTAATTGTTCTGTATTTTGTTTTCTTTCTTTGTGGTGCAATAAAGCATATTTATTTATTTATTTTATTGTGCATCAATTAAGGGAGGTAAGTATGGAAACTATGGAATTACTAACGAGAGTGATAGAAGCCGGACGCCGTTAGGTTAGGCTTTTATGACTAGAGTTAGTATTCCGCTTACCGACCGTCCTGCATACAATGTTTTTCATCACACTTGCCGACAAAAAAATAAGTTTTATGACATAATAGTACGGTCAAATCGTACATTAAACTCGCAAAACATGTAGTAAAGCTGCATTTTTGGTATGTTATTTAGACACCATAGGGCAGTATAAAACCACATTTTGCAAGCAAAAAAAAGTTGTGCTAGCTGCGTTACACGTGAAAAACTGTGAAATTTACTGTCTATTTTTAGTTTCTGATTTTTATAAAAAAAGCCTTACGTTTTTTGACAATATGTATCACGTAACGTTTAAAGATGAATGAATTTGTAACATAATGAGATAACATGCATTACCGTGGGTCTTATAGTTTCAGAGATTCGAGACTTCAAATAGTACCCTGTTTTGTAAACTAGATAAAATGCTGAGTTTTGCTAACGCTTTTGGTTTAATATCGCCTTACCTAATTATGCTACGAAAAACATGAAATAATTATCTTATAACGCAATTAATATTCTTTCATTTAAGGGTAAAATCAGGTCAGTAAACTTTGTAATTGAAACTAAAAACGCGAAATTCAAAAAGCAGGAGGTCCGCTATCTAAGTTTTTCATACAAATGGCAAGTCGTGTTGCGAAGCTGAAATTTTTGTATATTATATAGGCTCTATAGGGACGTACGAAAATGCATAATTACAAGAAGAAGAAAAAAAGGATTTAGGTATAGGGCGTAAAAATCTGAAAAAAAATCGGACTTTTTTTAGTTTTTGACGTTTAACTAAAAAACTATAACTTTTTGATACTAATTGCTATAAAACTATGAAAGAATATTAAATTTGAAAGGATTTGAGCTACCTTGAATTACCCTAAATTATATAGATTTAGAGATACGACATTTCAAAATGTGCCCTTCATTAAGTTAAGAAAATAAATGCATGTTTTGAAGCCTCGTGTACCCCCAACTATAAGACTTACAGTAATTGTTATCGGCTCAATTTGTTCCAAATTTAATGTAGTTATTATCTACAATTACTTTTTTTCTTAGCGCGAACGTTTTGCCAATATTTAGTGAATAGCTTTAACGTAACCTAAAATTTGTTTATGTTTTGATAAAAGGGCACTTTATGAAATGTCGTATCTCAAAGTATATATAAGTATATACTTACGGTGATGCAACGTAGCTCAAATCCTTTCAAATTTAATGTTCTTTCTTAGTTTTATAGCAATCAGTATCAAAAAGATAATAGATTTTTAGTTAAACGTCAAAAACGAAAAAAGTGCGAATTTTTTTTCGTTTTTTACGTCCTATGCCCAATTTATTTTTTTGTTTTTCTTTTAATATGCATTTTCGTATATATCTATAAGGCTTTTATAATATACCAAAATTGCAGCTTTGCAACTCGACTTGCGATTTCTATGAAAAACTTAGATAGCGGGCCTCCTGCCTTTGGAATTTCGGGTTTATACTTTCAACTACAAAGTTCACTGACCTAATTTTACCCTTAAATTAAAGAATATTAAGTGCGCTATAAAATCATTATTGCATGTTTTTCGTAGCATAATTAGGTGAGGCGATATTAAGTCGAAAACGTTAGCAAAACACAAAATTTTATCTAGTTTACAAAAAGGGGTACTTTTTAACCGACTTCAAAAAGGAGGAGGTTAACAATTCGTCGAAATCTTTTTTTTTTTTTTATGTATGTTCCCCGATTACTCAAAGACGCGTGGACCGATTTCAAATATTCTTTTTTTGTTTGAAAGGGTATACCTTCTAGTTGGTCCCATTGTCACCGAATCCAGATCTAATGATGGGATCCTGGAGAAATCGAGGGAACTCTTCAAATGTTGTAGGCACACATGACATTTTTCATTTATTTTCGAAGACTAATCAAGTATTTGCATCTAGTCATGAACATCTTAAGTTGGTGATCTGATGATGGAAGGTACAACTCTTTAGCAATTAGGAGTTGGGGGATAATTCTTTAAGTATAACATATTTCATGTATTTTGGAAGCTATTTGAGTATTTGCCTTTAGGTGGTCATCCTTTCATGTTGGTGAGCTGATGATGTAAGGTACAACTCCTTGGAGATTAGGAGTTGGGGGATAATTCTTCAAATATAACATATTTCATATATTTTGGAGGCTATTCGAGTATTTGCCTTTAGGTGGTCATAGTCTCATGTTGGTGAGCTGATGAGGAAAGGAATAACTTCTTAACGATGAGGGGTTGGAGGATCATTCTTTGTATATATAACAAATGTCATACATTTTCGAGATCTATTCAAGTGTTTGCTTAGTAGTTATGACATGTCGGTTAGCGGTTAGTGATTCTTTAAATAATATTGGCATGCTAAGTCTGTTACCTTTGAAATTGTTTTTGTATTCATATAAGTTCGCCAGTTCAGGTTTTATGGCCTACTACAGTGCAGTACATTCTAATTATAAGTATTTAGAGCATACTGAATAACGATTTTATATTTACACTACTAAAAAGCAAAAAATAAAATATTTTAAAAATAAAAATAAAACCGCCTTCAAAAATTCGCCCGAACTAAAAAGTTAAAAATAATTTTGGTTCCTACTTCTTAGGATTTCCTACCCAAACCTTTAAACCTTTTACCCTATTCATTGAAATAAAACATTATGGCTAGGTACCCTACAGATTTCTTAGAAGTCGGTGCCAAGCCAAATATGTTCACTTTGCGATTACTTATATGTATATGTATTTGATAGAGCTTTGTAATATACTGTCACTCCGGTTATGCTTTCATGAAAATGACTGAGGCAGACCATTCTGTTGATAAAAGCGTAATCGGAGTGACAGTAAGTTACAAAGCTCTATCTAATGTATATATACCTATGAACGTATTCGGCTTGGCACCGACTTCTAAGAAATCTGTAGGGTACCTAGCCATAATGTTTTATTTCAATGAATAGGGTAAAAGGTTTAAAGGTTTGGGTAGGAAATCCTAAGAAGTAGGAACCAAAATTATTTTTAACTTTTTAGTTCGGGCGAATTTTTGAAGGCGGTTTTATTTTTATTTTTAAAATATTTTATTAAAGTCTCGAATCTCTGAAACTATAAGACCTACGATAATGCATGTTAGCTCAACTTGTTGGAAATTTATTAGTCTTTAAACATTTATTTACATATGATATCAAAAAACGTAAGGTTTTTTTAAATAAAAATCAGAAACTAAAAAATGGTCGTAAATTTCGCAGTTTTTCACGTACTACCCAGCTAGCACAACTTTTTTTTGCTTGCAAAATATGGTTTTATACTGTCCTATGGTGTCTAAACAACATACCAAAAATGCAGCGATACTACTTGATTTGCGAGTTTAGGGTAAAATTATGTACGATTTGACCGTACTATAATATTATTAAATAACGTACTGACATTTCTATTACTCCCTAGAGAATTTCACTTTTCTATTACTCCCGTTACGCGCGCAAGCAATGGCGCGCTTAGACAGCAAGTGTGATGAAAAACTTATTTTCTACTCGTAGTTTTCAATAAAAATATACTGCAAGATTGTTTACCTTTTTTTAAACACCAAACCAAACAGAGTAAATGTAAACCTACCAACTATTACCAGTTGGAGCCGAGTGTGCACGGAGCACCTCCTCCGCTGCGCAGGCCCGGCGCCGGCGCGGCGCTACGGTCACGTGATGGTGTCCCACGGACGCCACCTCTACGTGTTCGGCGGCGCCGCTGACAGCACGCTGCCCAGCGACCTGCACAGCTTCGACCTGGACACCCAGATGTGGTATGTCACTTGTGGCGCTACGGTCACGTGATGGTGTCCCACGGCCGCCACCTCTACGTATTCGGCGGCGCCGCCGACAGCACGCTGCCCAGCGACCTGCACAGCTTCGACCTGGACACGCAGATGTGGTATGTCACTTGTGGCGCTACGGTCACGTGATGGTGTCCCACGGACGCCACCTCTACGTGTTCGGCGGCGCCGCTGACAGCACGCTGCCCAGCGACCTGCACAGCTTCGACCTGGACACGCAGATGTGGTATGTCACTTGTGGCGCTACGGTCACGTGATGGTGTCCCACGGACGCCACCTCTACGTGTTCGCCGCCGACAGCACGCTGCCCAGCGACCTGCACAGCTTCGACCTGGACACACAGATGTGGTATGTCACTTGTGGCGCTACGGTCACGTGATGGTGTCCCACGGCCGCCACCTCTACGTGTTCGGCGGCGCCGCTGACAGCACGCTGCCCAGCGACCTGCACAGCTTCGACCTGGACACGCAGATGTGGTATGTCACTTGTGGCGCTACGGTCACGTGATGGTGTCCCACGGACGCCACCTCTACGTGTTCGGCGGCGCCGCTGACAGCACGCTGCCCAGCGACCTGCACAGCTTCGACCTGGACACGCAGATGTGGTATGTCACTTGTGGCGCTACGGTCACGTGATGGTGTCCCACGGACGCCACCTCTACGTGTTCGGCGGCGCCGCTGACAGCACGCTGCCCAGCGACCTGCACAGCTTCGACCTGGACACGCAGATGTGGTATGTCACTTGTGGCGCTACGGCCACGTGATGGTGTCCCACGGACGCCACCTCTACGTGTTCGGCGCCGCCGACAGCACGCTGCCCAGCGACCTGCACAGCTTCGACCTGGACACGCAGATGTGGTATGTCACTTGTGGCGCTACGGTCACGTGATGGTGTCCCACGGCCGCCACCTCTACGTGTGATTTGAACCCCGACACTCCGCATAGCAGGCGTACGGTGTATCCTTTAGACCATTCGTACGAAGCTCCTTGGCGCGAAATTAGGCATCGCTAATTGTAGTTCTTAAGCTTAGCAACTCTTATCGCTGATTGGATGCCGAGTCGTTACGAAGCGTAGCCGAACTTTGCGTAAGCACTTGTTGTTTATATGTGTGGGTTAATCTTAAAGAGTTATAACTATAACGTTCACCACTTACAAGTTTTGGTCATTTTTTCACATATATTACACTTTTTTTTTTAATGTTTATAGCACCATTTCACACAATAGTCATTACACTACATTATTAAAGTAACTACGGATCAGAATTGCTAGTTTTTCTACCGTTTTATATTTATTATGCTTAGAGCCAAGTAACTGACGTCTGACTTGCACTAGCGACACATACAGATGTGGTACGTACCCCAGGGTTTAGCTCCATGTAACCACCAAGCCGCTACAAGTACTTGCCGCGCTGACCGAAAGCGGTCTGGATCAGTGGTATCGCAGCGCATCTAAGCCGGCACATACACGTGCTTTTCTTTACGCTACACATTATGCCTAAATCATGAGCAGAGTTCGGATATCTCGTGGTACGGTAAGACGTTAGAGAACCACGGAGTCGATCTTAACATAAAAGTCAGCTCATACTCGTACTCACATACTCATTCCAAAAGTTGATTATAAACGAAATACATATAATTTGAAATTGAATTCAATTATATTTGAAATGACAAAAGTCTGCCACACTATGTTGTATATTACGTAAAAAAAACTCAAACAAAAAATATTATTAACTAACCTTTTAGTTTGTAATATCCGTAGAACACGTAGATAAAATGAAATTAAAAGCATTTTTTGACTAATTATATCTTTGAGGATTTAGTAATGGAGTCGGCTTCATATCGTTTCCCCTCTGCCAAAAACTTTGGCCAAGAATTTGTACATTGACCAAACCTGTTTATAAAAACTATTTCATTAATCGATTCTTCGCAGTCTTGTAATCGTTATGTACCCGTAACAAGCTCCGTCAAAATGCCTGTATGTGCTATGTATGGATTCAAAACTCGTTCAAATACATCATGTATACAAAACATGCGATACCATTTCATATCTTGCCTTTATTTGTTTATATTACAACATTTTATTACATAAAATTGTTCAAGAAAATCAAGTACCAGGGAATCGATAGCAAAATCGGTTTCAAAAATATCGCACACAATTCGTATTTTCATTTTTGACTGATGGAGAAAGTTTGACATTTATTGTATTCTCGTATTTAAGGTTAATAAGGTCTACCCATCTTTAAATTTTGTAGGAAATATCAGACTTAGTGAATCAAGTAAGACAGAAGACTCTGCCTTGGTCTAATGTTAAGCTTATTATGTAAGCCAATAAGGTTGAATATTTATTGCGCTTATTTGGAATACGTATTACGCGCGAAAATACATAGTGATGTGAACGTTACTCTTTATGACACAATGTCGAGAGTAGGTATAAAATGTCGAGATACGGACACTTGTGTTTACGTATATTAGTGTTCTCACAGTAAGTAAATAAAAACACAGTCTTATCGAATTCAATAACTTCATTTTTACAAGTGCTACTTAACGCTAGTTGGACCTATATTATAAATTGTATTTAGGTACTTACTAAAATATCACTAAGGAATATCAATATCACCGGCCTTATTGCAAAAACTTGTATGTATACGCACCTACGCACCTTGTACCTACGCAATTGTATTCAAATTGTATCCTTACGAGTATTCACAATTAAGCCTCAGTGAGTTTTACCCCAGCTAACTAAAACTTTCTTACTACAACAAAATAAATAATACTCGTATGTACACTCGTATGGACATACATTGATTTCTTTCACAACCGCTAATTAATATTATTTATTAAATATTATAATTGATTTACGGATTTCGAAATGCACGTGATTGATCGAGACTTTCCTTACAGTTACAGCCTTTGTAGTCAAAGATCGCGATAAACGAAAACATAATCAATTGAAGTAGGTTAATGGCAAGACATTCAGGCGGTTTAGTATTAAAATTGGTTGATTAATTAATAACTGTTACTAATTGTCTGTTTAATTTTATTTAAATACTCAAAACAACAATATATAGTACCAAGGTGCACGTCAATCTATGACGTTGAGAAAAATATATCGATACGATAATCTTCAGACACTTGAAAGCCATATTAATCGGTTCGATTCGATTACACCTACGTCGATAGTTTGAAATTGTGTCCGCATAGAAATTTTACTGTATTAGTGTGATAATTTAACTTAGTGTTGTGGTATTGTTTAAGTGTGCGTGAGTAGTAACGAGAAAAAGAAATGCATTTGTAGTTAGATCGTTTACATGTGTGCTACCTCGGCCCCCTCGGAAATTGGCAGAATGTTTTGTTAGGAAAGTTATAGCGATACCGTCTCCCCATACTAAATCCTCAAAGAATTACATACATGAGGATGAGTATGAGTATAAGTTGACTTTTATCTTAAAATGGACTCCGTGGTTCTCTAACGACTTACCGTGCTACGGGATATCCGAACCCTGATCATGAGACAACTTGATATAGTTCAATGATTTAGCCTTAATAATGGCGTAGGTTCTGTAAATTGTAAAAGCCCCGACCCGCATGAGGTTAGACTTATACTGTTCAAAATGTGTTAGACTTAACTAGTCAACCCCATGCTAGTTGGCTAACCCTATTTGTTCTGAGTTAGTATGGAACCCTTATTTATTTTCTTGCTTCTGATCTAAATTGTAGGTACGTGGAGAATATTCATGAATTTGTATAACCTCGATTTTTTTATGCGTGCATACAGTTGTATCAGCTTATATGTATACACTCTTGGACCATTCCATGATATAATTTTCTTCTGAAGGCACTGATCTCACCCCAAGCTACTAAGCTATGAACAATCAGCTATAAACAAGAACAAAAGATACGCACTCCCGTGTAAATAAAGGAGACACGGCGATACTCGCCAAGCTATCAGCTATCACCGCCGGGCGAGTATTGCTGTGTCTCTTTTTTACACGGGAGTGCGTATCTTTTGTTCTTGTTTATAGCCCATAGTATTTCATAGCTTAGTAGCTCGCGGTGAGGCCAGTGCCTTACGTATAGGTAATATCATCATAGATGAATGATGACACACACATCCAAATGAAGTACTAATTGCAAAAAATTTAGTGAATGAATGAAAGACTTGCGTCAAAATATTGAAGCAAATCCCTTGAGCAAACTTTTTGGTCAATCTTACAATTGCAATTGGGTTTGCTGTCAGTACGAAAAAAGAACACTAATTTCAAATTCCTCGTGTGATAACATGACATGTTGATGTGTGCGTGACCTCAACTCTCGTGGAACCTACGAACAAATAAAACATAGTAGCCGCACGCCATACTAAATTGCCTTTCAAAAACGGTCCTGAATTTTAGTTGACAAGTGTCACACCCTCTTTAATGCATCACGGCAAAGAATTTCAATATCAACCTATAAAAACTTAAACCGCCATTTAAAAAATAGTTGTGATTGGTCCATCAAAGTTTTGATTGGCTTTATTCTATAAACATTTGTCAAAGATGTTGCGCCGAAATATGCGCGGTGTTAAGAAAAGCGCTATGTCCTGCCCATCTTGGCACAATTGAACAATTGTTTTTGGGGGCATTTATGAGCTGGCGTTAGACGTCCATGTTATATATGGTCGCAGCGTGGAACTATCTATAACGTAATTTTCACTTAGGTCCGTGGTACACCCAGCGCACGACTCCCAAGTGCCAGTGGGCCGACTGTTCCACGCCGGCGCGGTGGTCGGCGACGCCCTCTACGTGTTCGGCGGCACCGTCGACAACAACGTGCGCAGTGGAGAGCTGTTTTGCTTCCAGGTGAGTCCCAGCGTATCCACTCTCAATCAACTTACTAACTGACGGGTCCACATGTGTGGGTGAATAGGGTTGCGAGACGTACTGTAATATAATTTTTCTCAAACTTGCTACGGAATGTTGATGTTACTTATTTTAAATTAAACCCGGAAATACTATATATCCGGTGTCATGTGCTAAGATGGTATGTAAAGAGATTTCATGTATTTATTTCACACCTAGGACTGCAAACAAACTGTCTTTTGTTTTGAAACGTCAAATTGTGACACTTGGTTTTGACATTCAGCCACAGAAAAAAAATAACCTTAGAACTAATGTCTATACCACCAGTTAAAAGGATACCTCAAACAGATAAAAAAATAGTTTGGCGCGAAAGTTTTTTTTAATGTCTTGCGATACTGTACTATTGGTTTATTTACAAATGAAATAGTATGGTTCGGCGAAATCAGTTCGTTTTATTTCATGGCAAGTTTGAGAAAAGCACTATACAAATCTCGGCGAGAAACAGGGTTACAGGCCGCGTATCCCTATCTGGCCTCAGTTCCTTCGCCCAGATATATCTACTTGGCCTGTGACCCTTCGTTTCCCGTCCTCTATAGTAATGTACTAATAAAATATTGTACTGTATTTCGCCTGTATGTATTTAATGATTTACGAGACACATGAAGTACGCTGAAATACTTTATTATGTGTTCCGTTCGACTTCGGATATCTTCAGGATGTGAGAGAGCGTAGCGTCTCCCAATGACCGATAGATGCCGCTAGCGTCTATGAAGCCGCTCCACAGCCCGTAGCGCGCCGCTGTGACGTAGTTTCCGCCCCGACAGCTTCCTGTAACCAACCAGCTCGCACCCGGCGACTCGCCGCCATTTCATTGTTTCGTCGACCGTCTTGGCCGAAGGTCCGCATATTTTTATTTAAATTCGACACGTGGTCTTTAACTTCTCGATCGACTTAATTCCCAGTAATTATATTTCGGAACTTCTGCTCGAACAGAAAAGTTATTCATTTGAAGTGAATTTAAGGAAGTCATTTGAAGTGTTTCGCTAATCGTCAAGAAAGTGGTCTATCGTTAAATATTTACGACGAAAATTTTAGATTCGAATTTTAAAATTTAATTTCGAATAATCGAGTTCCCGAAGTATTTTCGAACCGATAACGTCCGTCGCGCAATTTTCAAGGTGACTTCGATCTACCCACTTTTTCTGGCGAAATACGTTCTCGACCACGATCGTGTTTTAAACGTTACCGTCGTTCAGTTGTAGGCGTTTCCGAGATTTAAGTAGGAAATCGTCCGATTAACGCGTGTTTTTAATCGCGTTACTTCTCATACGGTAACGTAAGCCGCTCCGCACCCGACGAGAGGAAACGTGCATCGCGATCATCGTGTCGCCGCGGGCAGCGCGGCGCCGCCGGCCGGGGGCGGCCCGCGCGCCGCCGGGGAGCCGGCGCCGCCGTGTCGCCGCCGCGGCCGGGCGCGCCGGGGGCCACCCCGCGCTCCGCCGCCGTGTCGCCGCCGCGGCCGGGCGCGCCGGGGGCCACCCCGCGCTCCGCCGCCGTGTCGCCGCCGCGGCCGGGCGCGCCGGGGGCCACCCCGCGCTCCGCCGCCGTGTCGCCGCCGCGGCCGGGCGCGCCGGGGGCCACCCCGCGCTCCGCCGCCGTGTCGCCGCCGCGGCCGGGCGCGCCGGGGGCCACCCCGCGCTCCGCCGCCGTGTCGCCGCCGCGGCCGGGCGCGCCGGGGGCCACCCCGCGCTCCGCCGCCGTGTCGCCGCCGCGGCCGGGCGCGCCGGGGGCCACCCCGCGCTCCGCCGCCGTGTCGCCGCCGCGGCCGGGCGCGCCGGGGGCCACCCCGCGCTCCGCCGCCGGCGCCGGGAGCTGCAGCTGGACCTGGGTACTCTTTACGTTTTCCGCTCTCGGATCGATTGGTGAGTTAGCTTAATGATATTCTATTAACCCAAGGAGTCTAGTCTGCGGATGGCGACGAATGTTGTGATGAGACTGACGTGGCGCCATGTGGACGCCACCGGTCCTGACTTCACTAGCTGCCACGTGAGCGCTGGCCGCCACGTGGTCGCCACAGGCTGCCACGTGGGCACCACCGCGCCATGTGGGTGCCACCGATCCTGACCTCACTGGCTGCCACGTGGGCACCAACGGTCCCGACTTTATTGGCCGCCATATGGGTGCCACCGATCCTGACCTCACTGGCCGCTACATGTTCGCCACCGATCCTGACCTCACTGGCCGCCTCGTGGGCGCCACCGGTCCTGACCTCACTGGCCGCCACCTGGGCGCCACCGGTCCTGATCTCACTGGCCGCCTCGTGGGCGCCACCGGTCCTGACCTCACTGGCCGCCACCTGGGCGCCACCGGTCCTGATCTCACTGGCCGCCACCTAGGCGCCACCGATCCCGACCTCACTGGCCGCCACATGGGCGCCACCGGTCCTGATCTCACTGGCCGCCACCTGGGCGCCACCGATCCCGACCTCACTGGCCGCCACATGGGCGCCACCGGTCCTGATCTCACTGGCCGCCACCTGGGCGCCACCGATCCCGACCTCACTGGCCGCCACATGGGCGCCACCGGTCCTGATCTCACTGGCCGCCACCTGGGCGCCACCGATCCCGACCTCACTGGCCGCCACCTGGGCGCCACCGGTCCTGATCTCACTGGCCGCCACGGGGGCGCCTCCGATCCCGACCTCACTGGCCGCCACATGGGCGCCACCGGTCCTGATCTCACTGGCCGCCACCTAGGCGCCACCGATCCCGACCTCACTGGCCGCCACCTGGGCGCCACCGGTCCTGATCTCACTGGCCGCCACGGGGGCGCCTCCGATCCCGACCTCACTGGCCGCCACATGGGCGCCACCGGTCCTGATCTCACTGGCCGCCACCTAGGCGCCACCGATCCCGACCTCACTGGCCGCCACATGGGCGCCACCGGTCCTGATCTCACTGGCCGCCACCTGGGCGCCACCGATCCCGACCTCACTGGCCGCCACATGGGCGCCACCGGTCCTGATCTCACTGGCCGCCACGGGGGCGCCTCCGATCCGGACCTCACTGGCCGCCACGACGGTGCCACCGGGGCGGGGACTCCACTGGCTGCCATGTTGGTGCCACCGGGCCTGACGTCGCTAGCTGTCACGGGGACGCCATCGGTCCCGACGCTGGCCGCCACCGGTCCCGACGCGACTGAACACCACGGGCCCTGACCTCACTGACGCCATGTCGGTGCCGCCGGCCCCGACGTCACTAGCTGCCACGTGGGCACCACCCGTCCTGAACTCACTGCTCGCCACGTGGGTGCCACAGGTACTAACGTCATTGAGTGCCATGCCGGCACCACCGATCCCGTTTTTTGACGGGGTGCCACTACGATGCTACCGATCCCGACCTCACTGGGCGCTACAACGGTGCCACCGGTCCTCGCCTCATTGGCTGCCGCAACCACGACACCGGTCCCGACTTCACTAGTCGTCGCGACGGCACCATCGGTATTGACCTCACCGGGTGCCACGGGACACCGCTGGCCACGAAATTATAGTCACCATGATGACATTACAGGTAATAATACTGCCGTTCGATGCTGATGCTGTCCAGGCATGGCGGTATAACCCACCTCCATGTTGCTGCCGATCACGAAACCGCTACATTCACGCGACCACCGCAATGGCGCTACAAGTCAGAATACAATTGGTCCGATGAAGTTCATTGTGCAACTACAGTGGCCCGCCAAGCCGATACAATGACGCCACGATAACGCCTCGCTGCCGGCTGCCAACTGGCCGGATGACGCCACCGCCCGCGATATTCGCCATACGGCGGAAGCTCTGCCCAACGCGAAAGCGCCAACGACTCTTGTCAGTTTGGCCCCCCCATATCACGTAAGTAACCAAGCTGATGCCGGCAACCACCCTGGCGCCGCCTGCCGAGCGGAAGCATTGCAAACCACAGTCTGGTGCTCCTGCTTCGGGTGTTCCTGATAGACATACACGTGCCTACTGCAGCTGGGGGATTGCAAACCCCTCGTTCTCGGGATCCGTTGTAGTGGCTGACCGAGTCACAAGGAACTGCGTCCTATTGTTCTGTAGGAAATCTGTACGTTGTATCTATATTCAAAAACTATCTGCAGTCTCCCACGATCCAATACAGCAGAAGCAGGAACACTTAGTGCACACTGCACCAAACCGAAGACCTGTTCGACAATGAATGGAATCTGTAACGTTATATCTCAAATTATTCTACAAATGTTTGACCAGCCCCGGATTCCTCAGACACTCAAATCCGCGGGCCTGCTTTCTGAAAACTGGTGGTATTGACAAGGTTTGGAAACAGATCTCTTATAATCTCTCTACTCGCACTCGTTCTCCAACTATACGGGGTCCTCCTCATAAAACGAACCATTTCTCCGAGGGCAATAAACAAATTTGGGACAAAAACCCCCGGTCGTAAGCGAGCTCGAGATACAGCTGCACGAGGAAAGAGGCCATGGAGAGATAGCTCGAAACACCGGTATACTCGTCACAGAAAATAAATTCTTCGTTTTTATCTAAGCGTATTGCTATGCCCGGTGCTATTCCTACACAGATTATTCTTTCCCAGAGCCGATTAAAGGTCTCCCATATTAATAGCTGAACTTACTTACTCCTCTAGCGCTACGACCCAAAGAAAGTCCTGGTCCCCAACACGACTGTTCACCTCTGACCCCGGTCCTGGGCAGTTTTAGTATACTTAATATTATTTGTAAGTAAACAATTGGATGCGTCCGTGACTGCGTCCACATGATACATTTCTGACCAACGTTTGATCACCTATCAAGACTATTTCCTGATAGCAATCCAGTCGAAAAAGTAGTATAGATTACCAGATCGACCCCCATCAACCTAGGTTAGCAAATATACTACCTGAAATACGTTACAATCCTTACTCAAACCATAGCCACAACATTTGCGTCCTGCAGGGAAAATAAGGTAAATGATTGGTTGTGAGACAGCCTGTCTCGCGTCCAACGTCGTGCGCTCCTAGACGGACTCAACCTTACGAACTTGGGCGTCCATGGAGGCTGGTTGCACTATCGCAGGCCCTAACACTGCTTCGGGCGATTACAGAGTCCCATGCCAGCTCCCATCTCATCTGCCAACCGGACTCTTGAGGGAATCTCCCATGGTGAATTAAGAACGTAATAAAATACGTTCATATCGAGGTAAGAAGGAAACGCTATACTGAGTATATTGATCAACGCACCGCATTCTCAGTCGGTCCTCAACAGGAAGCCGGTGCATGGTCTCCAACAGGGAACTTGCACTGCGACTCCAAAAAAAAAAAAAAAAAACTACACTTTAAAACTTAAGGAGAACCTGAGGAGATCGATAGTTAGTCTGATTATTAGTTACAACGACCAACGCAGAAAGTATTGGCATCAGGGAATTGCCTACGCACTACAGGTCCAGAACTTACGGAACCAGTTCGGTTCATATACCTACAGGTCGGTACTTTCAGGAAGTCGACGGACGAGCTAGGGGACTCTGCGCCCCCGAGCGTCACCAGCGCCCGGAGGCCACTGAGCAGATCTTCACCCGCTAGGGTACCCCGTCCATCGACCTGTTCGCTCACCTCAAACGTTCACGTGCCACAGTATGTCTCAGTCTACTGGCCCTAACTGAACGCACGATGCGTTGAGGTAAGCGGAACGCTGCTACACCGACGCTGACTGACCAGATCAAAAGAAAAGTCTGCTGGTGTTCCATTGGCGTTTCTCCAAAGTAAAAACAGGTACGCCCATATGAAAATAGTCATCGTGGTACGCTAAAAATAACATCGTCTGCCAGTTGTCTCATCAAATCAAGTAACGAAAATATCCTCTCATATTTTATCGCATTTAGCGTAGCGAACGATAATCTCTGATTAATATTATTTGTAAAGTATTTATTTGGCGAAACCTTCGCCTTCAAGGTGCCTGTTTGATTAAACGCTTAAAGAATACTAGTTTTAATCTGAACAGCTGTACGACATATCAGAGAGAAACCCACATATGGAATGTTAATACCGAGTTTAGAGTCCATGACCTTACACTGTACTGTATTATACGTAGACAATTATTCTAATAATTCTCACTTAATTATTTCCTTTCTGAAATTCCGTTCTAAATTAGATAACATCAAAATATGAACCCGGTATTCTGGACGTGTCAATTCGTATAAATTACCGAAAATGTTATGTGAAACTTATGTGTAAAAACTGCGGATGAGTAAGTCCTATATATAATCTGCGGATATCTACTCTGTAGATGTATGCAAATAGCATGTCAACCCAACCGAAAAGCCTCGTTTGAGCCTATTCTTAACCTCTGAATGCAAAGCGATGCATCATGTATTCTTAATTTTATTGACTACACGTCAAAATTCATTGGTTGGTTTAGGGCAGTAGAGCCCTAACATTTCTGCACCCGCTGACTCGCCACCAGGAGATAATAGACAGGTCTCACATCCTGAAGATCTCCGAAGTCGAACGAAACACATAATATGAAATTTTACCTTCCAATAAAATTAATATTATGTTTTCTAAGACTTCGGAGATCTGGATAATGCCTTCCTGGTGGCAATATTTTATCAACCTTTACATTCTCCTCAACAATGAAATGGCGGCGAGTCGCCGGGTGCGAGCTGGTTGGTTACAGGAAGCTGTTTGAGCGGAAACTACGTCACAGCGGCGCGCTACGGGCTGTGGAGCGGCTTCATAGACGCTAGCGGCATCTATCGGTCATTGGGAGACGCTACGCTCACATCCTGAAGATCTCCGAAGTCTTAGAAAACATAATATTAATTTTATTGGAAGGTAAAATTTCATATTAATGATGTTAGTGAGACTATGCTCCATAATGGCACCATCGGAGTTAAAAAGACCTTTTGTACTGAGTACCAATTAGAACATTTGTTTTTTTTTATTGGTAATAACTCTGAAACTAGGCGATATCCAGAAATGTTTATACGACATATTATATTTTCTAAATGTGGTCAGGAATACACTGTTAAAATCAGTCGGGTTTAAACAGCCCACGGTGTATAATATAATGATTTAATACTGTATTTCGCCTGTATGTACTTAATGATTTACGAGACACATGAAGTACGCTAAAATACTTTATTACGAACGGAATTAAACACGAACAAGCCAGTGATTTCCTAAAGATTACATATTACTCACTAAAAAAAGGGAATGCTTTATTTTTTCAGTGTGTATTTTATATTTTCAACCTTTAAACCGAAATTATTTATGGGTTAGTGAGGCCAGCTACCAAATCCAGAGTAGCTACGCGATAATGGTCTTAGAAGACCTTCCACCGATTTTAAATTAACCCGGCGAGCATGAGGTGAAAAAATGTCATTGGAAAATAGACTTTGTCATTATTGGCATAAGTGACAGGGGTGGGTATGAGATACCCTGGGTCATGCTCCGCGGGTTAACGAAGATTGGCGTTTGCCGGTTTTGGAAAAAACATACAGAGTGGGAGAAAATTGTTATTATTACTTTTTTTGATAATAATTGATCCTGTTTCTATTCAGGATCAAAAGTTCGTCCTGGTAGCATCGTAGCATCCTGGCTACGAGCCCAAAGCTCCCAGTAGATGTATTAAAATGTCCATATTATATGGGTAATTAAATAAATAAATAGCTCTCGAATCAGCAAGACACCGGTAGATTTTTTTTTGCTGTTAACACTGAAAACAATGATTGCTCGAGTCTATTTTGTATCGAAATCATGGAGTGAACTTAAACTTTTGACCTGTACTGTATCTAACTGTAAAATTCGTATATTTTTACACTATTTTTTTGCCTGTTATTCTTTTATCTCATCCTAATCTTATTTTAGTTAAGGATTGCGCAAGTGCGAAATCGAAACTCAGACTATCAATTTATACTGTATAATTAAGGGAGTTCTGTTATTGGCTAAGCTTACTGTACTGTAGTAACTAATTGTCTTCATTTTATGTAAACGCTGTTAAACTTCTTAATAAATAAAATTCTGTTTTAGCTGTCAGACTACCCCCGCTGCACTCTTCACGACGACTTCGGTCGCATCCTCAAATCACAACAGTTCTGCGACGTAGTCGTATTAGTGGGAGTAGCCGAGAGCTGCGTACTCGCACACCAGGCATTACTCGCTGCCCGCTCCACGTATCTCCGCGCCAGGATTCAGTGAGTGTCCTCAGTCCACTGCTGGGACTGGAGGGGGTAGAGCTGCGTACCCGCGCACTAAATCAGACGCCCACTGCTGGACACAGCTAGGCCTCCCCCAGAGCATGTCATAAGGATCTGTCGATCCTCCGCTACATATGAGTCTTTAATCAAATTACCGTTTTCTAGATAAGAAGGTATAGGTACCATCATCATTTCATCTTTTTAGGATTCTGTATGAATATGTTATCCGGACATTTGTTCTCAGCTTTCTGTTATTAATTGTATTTTTTAGATCAGATGGTGCCTTTTTTAAGCTCTAGTGCGAGAAGTGGCTTATTTTACGTCAGGTCCAAAACTTTGGAGGGCCATCTGTACTAAAAAACGTCGTACGAGACACGCGCAGAAAGGAAATTCGTAACTCGTGTCGATTTAAAACATAGCCACAGCAAACAGTTACGAATTTCCTTTTTGCACGTGTCTCGTACAATGTTTTTTAGTACAGATGGCCCTCCGAAGTTTTGGACCTGACTTAAAATGAACCACTTCTCGCACTAGCGCCTAAAAAAGGCACCATCTGTACTAAAAAATAATATTTTACAAAAAAAAAACAAATCAAATCACCTATGAATGAAATATCTAACCTATAGTTGCCGATTTCTAAAAATGATATTTTTTCAATTATAGATTACTCCTTACTAGTATGAAGGTAAGATTCACCATTTTCCGATAGTCTTGACGTCATATATATAACGCTCATATCTAAACTGGCAAATGTTCGAATTGAAATTGGCAACTATAAACTTCTACCTACCTTCTATCTACGACTGCTTGAGAATAGTATACCAGGGATCGTTACCGGTTTTTTAGAAAAACCTCGAAATAGCCCAATACTTAAAAATGTTTTATAATATGTAGTATTCAATATTTTATGTAATTAACAATATCGTATTTTTCAATTACTCCATTAACAACTGATTTATACACCGAAGAACGAAATAGAATTAAAATAGAACCGTTCCTTTCTAAATACCCGTATCTGATCCCTGTAAACCCAATACTTCTTCTGCTGTCACAAACCTACTTTATCTCCAGGGAAGCCCGCGAAGAACTGTCCCGACGTATCGACGAAGGCCTAGAAACGCCGCTGGAAGTATATGACTACAAGGCGCGGCCTCGTCTCACGCTCAAATTACCCGAGGCCACTCCGGAGGCCTTCGACATGGTGCTAAACTTCATATACACGGATCGTATCGACCCCAGCGAGAAATGTGAGTCTCCATATCTTCTGCTTCTTTTTTAGCCGTTTTCGACCATTTCGGTGTAGGCCTCTTTCAATGCTTTCCATTCTCTGCAGCACCGAGCCACATGCATCCAATTTACGCCCGCGATACTCTTCACGTCATCCTTCCAGCGCATTTGTGGAGTCTTTTCAAAAGGACTTATTTCCACTTTCAACTTTTTTTTAACTATGAATATAGTTTTGCTAAGAGTAGAGTTGTCTTCTAAAAAGTTAAAATTTCAAAGTCCGTATCAAAAGAGTTCTCCCTTATAGCAAGAGAGAGCTATTAGCTTTTAGAAGTGTAGATTTTATTATAATAACTTATTATTTTATTATTTTTGTATAAATAAATGGTTTGTAAAATTTTCTTGTAAAACAGCTTGTGTATTATTGGATAAGCTCACAAGGCCGCAACAAAACGGCTTAATTGTAATAGTTCCGCATCAAAAGGGCTTAATTCGGAAAGTTTATGGTATATTAACTTTATAATTAAGTTCATAATGCAATTTATTTAGTTCCATAACATTTATATCAACTTACTTGAGTACTATATCAAAAACTTTTTTCTCAAAATGGAGCGCGCAAGCCTTATGTATAGATTAAACATAAACCGATCAAAGACCAAGATTATGATCGTGGACCGTGTCAACAGCAACTGGCCCGAAGTGACACATATTGCCAAGTGTGATGTGGTTCAAACCTACGTATACCTTGGGGATTTAATCTCAAACATCGGCGGCTGCGTAAATAAAGTGAAGCGACGTATGGCCATTACCAGAACTGCGATGGAGAAGCTAAGGAAAGTATGGAGGAATCGCAACATTACCAAAGCCACCAAGGTCAGGCTCGTGCGAACTATTGTATTCCCCATTTTTCTATACGCGGCAGAAACATGGACAGTGCGAGTGTTGGAAAAGGGAAAGATAGATGCTCTGGAAATGTGGTGCTGGAGAAAGCTGCTCGGCATATCATGGACAGACTTCCGTTCTAACGCATCCATACTCCAGGAGCTCCGCATCACACAGCGTTTGTCGTCCATAGTACAGTCGCGCATATTGCAGTACTTTGGACACGTCTCTAGGCGAGATGGCGACTCCATAGAGCGACTGGTCGTGCAGGGTAAAGTGGAGGGAACCAGATCGCGCGGCAGATCACCTATGCGCTGGACTGACCAAGTCAAATCCTCAGTAGGAAACCACGTAGCTGAATGCGCCAGACAGTCGGCCAACAGGGAGAGATGTTGGGAGATCGTGCGAAGAGCTGTGACCGCCTCTACCACCGACGTGGACGCCTCAACGTGACCACGACCGCTCTGCCAAGAGCGTAACGACAGAGAAGAAGAAAGATATCAAAAACACAATAAGAATATCGAAATGGAAACCGTGGATTTATGAGGACATCCCCAAGGTCGACGTCCCTGTTCTTTCTCCTTCAACCTATACCAAACACATTATGTCTTGCCGCTGCATACATAATGCATTCCGCTAGAACACGCCGACTAGTTTCGTCTCTCCCGCAATGTGGACAGGCTACTTCATTACTTATTCCCATCACCTTAAGATGCCTGTTGAATGTCCCGTAATGATTCCGGTCAACATCTTCAAGTTAGATTTTCCCACCTTCGTAAACTTGGTTCTCCATTGATCATTTAGCCTGCAAGCGGTTCCCTCCTTCCAAGGTCTCTCCGCTTCCATGCAATAGTACAGATGTAGTGCAAATTCTTTTTCCTTCGGCTTTTCACGGAAACATCCGAATTCATATTGCAGTCACAATGAACTTCAGTATCCATTGCACTGAAACAAATTGAGACAGGGAGATTAATTAGGGCGTTTCCGTGAAAATACGAAGGAATAAGATTTTGCACTACATCTGTAGTTCTCTTACATTATTTCATATATATAGACGAAGACCCAGAGAAGGCTTCCACCATCCTCCAAGTGAAGTCCTCTGTTTAGCCTTGAGGCTCAACATCCCGCGCCTCCGTGGCCAACTTGTGTTACAGCCACGTATTACCCGCCCTACATTCCAAACAAAATCCTGCTTAGACTATGGGTTGAATTATACCTATTAGGTTGTGTAATTCCAGAAGAGTCTTTTTTTATCTATTCTAGTCAACATCCTCAAGTTAGTATTCTCCAACTTCGTAAGGTATCTTGGTTCTCCTTTGATCTCTGATTATATTTCTGCCGCCTAGCATCATTTTAGCTTGCTTGCAAGCAGTTTCCTCCTTCCACTCTCTCCGATTCCATACTTCTCTTACATTATTACATATCCACAGATGAAGATCCAGAGTAGCCTTCCACCATCCTCCAAGTGATATACCCGCCCTACATTCCAAACAGAATCTGGCTTAGACTATGGCTTGAATTATACCTATTAGGTTGTGTAATTCCAGAAGAGTGTTTTTTTATCCATTCTAGTCAACATACTCAAGTTAGTATTCTCCAACTCTTGGTTCTCCTTTGATCTCTGATTATATTTCTGCCGTCTACCATCATTTTTGCTTTCCTTCAAGCGGATTCCTCCTTCCACCCTCTCTCCGGTTCCATACTGCTTCTTACATTATTTGATATCTACAGACGAAGATCCAGAGTAGCCTTCCACCATTCTCCAAGTGATATACCCGCCCTACATTCCAAACAGAATCTGGCTTAGACTATAAGTTGAATTACACCTATTAGGTTGTGTAATGTGTAATTCCAGAAGAGTGTTTTTTTATCCATTCTAGTCAACATCCTCAAGTTAGTATTCTCCAATTTCGTAAGGTATCTTTATCTCTGATTATATTTCTGCCGCCTAGGATCATTTTAGCTTTCCTTCAAGCGGATTCCTCCTTCCACTCCCTCCGATTCCATACTTCTCTTACATTATTACATATCCACAGATGAAGATCCAGAGAAGCCTTCCACCATCCTCCAAGTGATGGAGGTGCTCCGTCTGGCCTTGAGGCTCAACATCCCGCGCCTCCGTGGGCTATGCGCCCGCTTCCTCAAGGCTAACTTATGTTACAGCAACGTGTTGCCAGCTCTACATTCCGCGCATCACGCGCAATTGCACTCCGTTAAAGAATACTGTCTCAGGTAATCGAGAAAATCAAGATTTATTAAGAATTAATTCACTATTGACTATATCATGTATGCAAAATATCTACTTAGTTATTTTGAGACTTAAAACCATAAAAAATACTTTAAAAAAGGCATATGCACAGATGAAAAAATGTAACAGTAAGCTACGAAATAAGTATGTGTAGGTATACATTTTTTAATTTTCAAGATACACAACTATTAAAACTTAAAGTTAGTACCACTTGCAGTGCTTAAAGTTATTTTGCGATAATGAACGCGAAGAAAAAAGTTCCCAAGTCTTTCGTACATTAGACACGGATAGTTTTTCCAAAATGACATTATTTAGATTGTATGTTTAATAAGTTAAGTGCAGTGGCGAGATAAAATTACGGCGTAGTTAAATTACACACCAAACTTTATTTGCTTCTCGATCTTTGATGTTCTCTTAACGTTCAAAATTCCTCTTTTTGATACCACTCGCATATTACATTCCCTAGTTCACAGAGCAGCTTCGTTGTTTACAACTATACGATATATTTTCTAAACCCGCAGGTTCCTAGTAAAAGACTACAACTTCACCCAAATAGTGATGTCGCCAGAGTTCGAAACCATGGAGAAAAGTCTAATGGTAGAAATGATCCGACGCCGCCATCGCCCGCAGGCGAAGCCCCAGGCGCCGCAAGAGAGCGACGAGGACATTATAGGTTAGTATCACCTAGTAAGCTTCTAGTGAGGAACTCCACGGAAATAGGGACAGTTAGAGACCGTGTAGTCTGATGGTAGAAATGATCCGACGCCGTCATCGCCCGCAGGCGAAGCCCCAGGCGCCGCAAGAGAGCGACGAGGACATTATAGGTTAGTATCACCTAGTAAGCTTCTAGTGAGGAACTCCACGGAAATAGGGACAGTTAGAGACCGTGTAGTCTGATGGTAGAAATGATCCGACGCCGTCATCGCCCGCAGGCGAAGCCCCAGGCGCCGCAAGAGAGCGACGAGGACATTATAGGTTAGTATCACCTAGTAAGCTTCTAGTGAGGAACTCCACGGAAATAGGGACAGTTAGAGACCGTGTAGTCTGATGGTAGAAATGATCCGACGCCGTCATCGCCCGCAGGCGAAGCCCCAGGCGCCGCAAGAGAGCGACGAGGACATTATAGGTTAGTATCACCTAGTAAGCTTCTAGTGAGGAACTCCACGGAAATAGGGACAGTTAGAGACCGTGTAGTCTGATGGTAGAAATGATCCGACGCCGTCATCGCCCGCAGGCGAAGCCCCAGGCGCCGCAAGAGAGCGACGAGGACATTATAGGTTAGTATCACCTAGTAAGCTTCTAGTGAGGAACTCCACGGAAATAGGGACAGTTAGAGACCGTGTAGTCTGATGGTAGAAATGATCCGACGCCGTCATCGCCCGCAGGCGAAGCCCCAGGCGCCGCAAGAGAGCGACGAGGACATTATAGGTTAGTATCACCTAGTAAGCTTCTAGTGAGGGACTTCACGGAAATAGGGACAGTTAGAGACCGTGTAGTCTGATGGTAGAAATGATCCGTCGCCACACGAGAGTGACGCGGACATCATCGGTCAGTATCACTTCGTAGGCTACTAGTGAGGGACTCCACAGAAATAGGGACAGTTAGAGACCATGTAGTCTGATGGTAGAAATGGTCCGCCGCCGCCATCGCCCGCAGGCGAAGCCCCAGGCACCGCAAGCGAGTGACGAAGACATCATAGGTTAGTATCAACTTGCAGGCTTTTTGTGAGGGACTCCACGGAAATAGGGACAGTTAGAGACCATGTAGTCTGATGGATGGTAGAAATGATCCGCCGCCACACGAGAGTGACGCGGACATCATCGGTCAGGATCATCTCGCAGGCTCCTAGTGAGGGACTCCACGGAAATAGGGACAGTTAGAGACCGTGTAGTCTGATAGTAGAAATGATCCGCCGCCGCAATCGCCCGCAGGCGAAGCCCCAGGCGCTGCAAGAGAACGACGAGGTCATCATCCTCGCAGGCTCCTATTGAGGGACTCCACGCATATAGGGGCAGTTGGAGACCATATTCTGATGGTGGAGATAATAATGATCCGTGGCCACATGAAAGCCACGCGGACATCATCGGTCAATATCACCTGGTAAGTCCTACTGAGGGACTCCACGCAAATAATGACAATTGTAGACCATAGAGAGCCTGATGGTGAAGACGATCCGAAACTTTTTCATTTTTCAGACATTGTCGTGCCGTCGTCGATCGGCGTCATCAGAATCGATTTTTTAAAACCCTAAATAGTGTACGTCTATTTCTGTGATTAAATTAAAAGTTACCATATCGTAACGCCTAATTTTTATTCAAGTTGGGTATGGTTTTTTGTAGGCGAGACACGTGCAAAAACGAAATTCCTAACTCGTGTCGATTTAAAACATATATATCCTAGCGGTCGTGTTTTAAAACATCGCCACTCGTTTCGAATTTCACGTTTTTCGCACTTGTGTCATAATGTACTATTTTAATCGCAGGCACAACGTTAGAGCAAGACATGTGCGTATTCGTGGGCGGCGCCGGCGCGGAACTGAGCGACGTCAGACTGCGAGTCGGGTCCGCGTCTCGCCCCGCTCACCGCTCCATACTCGCCGCCCGCGCCGCCTACTTCGAGGCCATGTTCCGCTCCTTCTGTCCGCACGACAACACCGTCAACGTGAGTACAGGACAGTATACACCCGCCCCGCTCACCGCTCCATACTCGCCGCCCGCGCCGCCTACTTCGAGGCCATGTTCCGCTCCTTCTGTCCGCACGACAACACCGTCAACGTGAGTACAGGACAGTATACACCCGCCCCGCTCACCGCTCCATACTCGCCGCCCGCGCCGCCTACTTCGAGGCCATGTTCCGCTCCTTCTGTCCGCACGACAACACCGTCAACGTGAGTACAGGACAGTATACACCCGCCCCGCTCACCGCTCCATACTCGCCGCCCGCGCCGCCTACTTCGAGGCCATGTTCCGCTCCTTCTGTCCGCACGACAACACCGTCAACGTGAGTACAGGACAGTATACACCCGCCCCGCTCACCGCTCCATACTCGCCGCCCGCGCCGCCTACTTCGAGGCCATGTTCCGCTCCTTCTGTCCGCACGACAACACCGTCAACGTGAGTACAGGACAGTATACACCCGCCCCGCTCACCGCTCCATACTCGCCGCCCGCGCCGCCTACTTCGAGGCCATGTTCCGCTCCTTCTGTCCGCACGACAACACCGTCAACGTGAGTACAGGACAGTATACACCCGCCCCGCTCACCGCTCCATACTCGCCGCCCGCGCCGCCTACTTCGAGGCCATGTTCCGCTCCTTCTGTCCGCACGACAACACCGTCAACGTGAGTACAGGACAGTATACACCCGCCCCGCTCACCGCTCCATACTCGCCGCCCGCGCCGCCTACTTCGAGGCCATGTTCCGCTCCTTCTGTCCGCACGACAACACCGTCAACGTGAGTACAGGACAGTATACACCCGCCCCGCTCACCGCTCCATACTCGCCGCCCGCGCCGCCTACTTCGAGGCCATGTTCCGCTCCTTCTGTCCGCACGACAACACCGTCAACGTGAGTACAGGACAGTATACACCCGCCCCGCTCACCGCTCCATACTCGCCGCCCGCGCCGCCTACTTCGAGGCCATGTTCCGCTCCTTCTGTCCGCACGACAACACCGTCAACGTGAGTACAGGACAGTATACACCCGCCCCGCTCACCGCTCCATACTCGCCGCCCGCGCCGCCTACTTCGAGGCCATGTTCCGCTCCTTCTGTCCGCACGACAACACCGTCAACGTGAGTACAGGACAGTATACACCTCCTAGGACAGTAGCATCACATCGTCAGTCTATATCAATCCACTGCTGTAGGATTATGATGGCACCGTGTCTAATCGTTTGTCGTTGTCGTCGGGTTCTAACAAGTATATATGTGCGAAAGTTACGAATAACACGATAAACGCGTGACCATGGTAAGCCACCTAGACAAAGACATCTCCTATGGAAGATAAACACTCTGGCTTGGCGATTGCTGTAGTGTGTCCACTATGAAGAAGCTGCTGCCCATTTTCAATAAATAAAAGGTTAGTGACACTTCAATCCCTTAGTCGACTCCTACGACAACCACGGGGAGAGTTGGTAACAAATGTATTCTTACTGCCATCGCCACGGGACGCACAACGTGAAGTGAAGGAAACGTAGGTACATATGTCGAGCAATCCGACTTAAACTGAGTAACCCGCTATTTAATAATCCATGTTATTTCACAGATCCAGATATGCGACACAGTGCCCTCGGAGGAGGCATTCGACTCATTACTACGCTATATCTACTACGGCGATACCAACATGCCCACAGAAGATTCGCTATATCTCTTCCAGGCGCCCATTTACTACGGTAACGTATTATTCTGTAGTTATCGTCAATTCCACTGCAGAAGTAATTAGTTTACTTCTGTAGGTACCGTAAAATTATGCTCATATTTTTGAAACAAATGTTTACGGGTTCATTTGCGTCTCCAATGTTATTGTACGTGAGAAACAATATACATATTGAAGGTCAAAAATAAACAACTCATGTAAACTGAAACTTCCGCCGATTTGTTCAAGATCCATCATCAGACCCCAAGTTAGTGGCAACGGGACTAACTAGGGGTAATACCAGTTCATTAAAAACAATTTTGAAAATCGCTTCACGATTTTCGGAGATATCGAGTAACGTACATACACTTAAAAGTTTAATTGAGAACCTCCTCCTTTTTTGAAGTCGGTTAAAACAAACATTGGAATCATCGGCTTCTTGTAAACAGTATATAGTTAATGCCTGGAACGATTTACCCTCTGAAGTTGTAAATGCAAATATTGTTAACCAGTTCATAAATAGAGTTGACAAATTATCATAAACAATGTGACCTTTGCTAAGTGAACTCTGATTTATACGTATCAGCAACAGCTGCCTATCTAAAATATAAATAAATTAAAATTGACTATCAGGTTTCACCAACAACCGTCTCCAAGTATTCTGCAAGCACAACCTGCAGAGCAATGTGACCCCGGACAATGTTCTGGCCATATTGCAAGCGGCGGACCGAATGCGCGCCGCCGACATCAAGGAGTATGCACTCAAGATGATCGTGCACAACTTCTACCAGGTGAGTTATGTCACTGGAATTTTTCAGTCCATAGTCAACTAGGAACCTTATAGGGAACGTGCACGAAATATAGGTGACAGCGCTAAACGGTCAAAGAGACACTACTTGGAAAACAAAATAAGTATTCACGTAAATGGGTCATTGTCAGTCCGAAAAACAAAAGTTGTCCACTCGGTGGTCAAAAGTTAACAGCTTTTATAAATCTATGTTACGATTTGATTGCATAGGGCTATAGACCGGGGAACTTAGTTGTACCGTTAATTGTTTTATCCCAAAATTAGTACAGGAATTCCTTACCTTTAGGTATGTCCACCGAAAAGACGATAACCTAAATCTGACAATGATCCAAGTAATGCCTTGTAGCAGTCAAAACTATTCTGAAAGTTATTAAATATAAGTTTCGGTCCATTAATAATGATCTAACGAGGTTAAAACATGATGGAAGATCAAAGGCTCTTTGAGGCTATGTATGTCGAAATAACTTACCGTATGCTGTGATAATAGGATAGCGTTCGCATAAACAAAATTATCGAATGTTTACGACGTAAAAATAATAGTACATTGTGCATCAAGGGAGGTAAGTACGGAATTACTAACGAGAGTGTTAGAAGCCCGACGCCGTCAGGCGGAGGGCTTTTATGACTCGAGTTAGTATTCCGCTTACCGACCGTGATGCATACAATGTTTTTCATCACACTTGCCGACAAAAAAATAAGTTTTAAGACATAATATTATTAAATGACGTACTGAAATTTCTATTACTCCCTAGGGAACTTCACTTTTTTATTACTCCCGCTACTCACGCGAGCAATGGCGCGCTTAGACAGCAAGTGTGATGAAAATCTCCTTTTTCATCTACAGCGTGGAAAGAAGTTATGGGCTCTGAATTGGACTACTTTAAATCCTTTAGTTAGGTAATTTTGCTGTAGGGAAACATTCCTAAAATAATTTTTTGTTTTCACTTTATTTTATTTCAATGACTAAATAAATGTTTCTTAGACAAATTGTAATCCTAAACAATAATCCTACCGATTCGTATAATACACACGCTAAGGTTTATTCTAAATTTTTTGTTGGTTCGATTCCCGGTTGTGACTAGCAAAATTTTTAAAATCTTTTAATGCTATTCGTTTTTTTTTTGTTAAATAAAGGAATGTTTCCTTTCAGTAGAATGAGCTCGCTAAACTAAAGGATTTAAAGTAGTTCCCCTCCAGGGCCCGTAACTTATTTCCACCATGTCTGTATACATCATATTTTCATTAATCTACTTACCTACTAATTGTTATAGTTAGTAACATAATTTTGTAGATAGGTATGTTAGTTACCTACTAATTACGTCTAATATGATTCCTTAACTAAAATGTTTAGCTTAACTGCATGATCCTTCAATTAAGGCTCAGTTTTGTATGTAGGAGCGCGGAAACAGAAAAACACATGCTTACTCGATGCAGCTTTAATTGCAACTCATTTAAAATCTACTATGGCTACATATAGATAGGTATCAACACCTTAAACATACCGGCCACCAAAACTAATAGTTGTCAACAAAAATAACAAGAATTAAAACAGAAAAACAGAGCATGCGTATCCGTTTACAAGCGAGTGATAAATATTTACCTAAATAATCAACCGAGTTATTTCGGAAATGAAGTATACAAGTTTAATATTTAATTATTTTCATTAAACTGTCACGTTTGAATACGAGAAATCACTGTAGACAAGGTGTTAATTTTTAAGTATTTAGTAAACACTTATTCTTCACTTACTTTAGGAAGTAAGATCAATTTAGACAAAGGTCTCTTAAGCTCATGGTGTCCTTTACATTGTACGGTTACTACCCTCACCAGATTGTCCGCTCCAGGGTGAAGGTACTTGATTCTCCCTAGTAACCATTTTGTGGGTGGCGTAGTTTCGTCTTTAATAATTACCACATCTCCAATACAGGGTGCAGGTACGGCGACTTGCCACTTATATCGTTGCTGCAGTGTATTTAAATACTCCGTCTGCCATTGACGCCAGAAATTTTGTGTCATTTTCTGCACTAGCTGCCACCTGGTAAGTATGTTCATATTTGTATGTTCGTAATCCAAATCAGGAACGCTGACCAAAGGCTCGCCCACTAAGAAATGCCCAGGGGTTAGGGGGGCTCCTGTAGCACTGTCTATTTCACAAAGAGGGCGAGAATTTAGACAAGCTTCTACTTGAGTTAATAAAGTGGCCAGCTCTTCGTACGTTAGCTTGGTGTCTTTATTTACTCTGGCTATATGTCGTTTTGCAGATTGCACCCCAGCCTCCCACAGGCCTCCATATGAAGGCATTCTTGGAGGTATAAAGTGCCAAGTTGTTCCTTCGGTAGCCAGCAGTTCCGCCACCTCACTGGCCAAATTGTTTCTTCCAGGCTCAAACATGTGTCTTAACTCTTTGGCAGAGCCAGTAAAATTGGTACCATTGTCGCTCCAAATGTCCTTGCAATGGCCTCTGCGTGCAACAAATCTCCGGAATGCAGCTATAAACGCTTGTGAGGTTAGGTCCGAGACAGCCTCAAGATGGATAGCCTTCGTTGCCATACATATGAACAAACAAATGTACCCCTTCGTCGCATGGTGTCCCCGTCCTTTTGAGGTTCTTATCAAAACAGGTCCAGCAAAATCAACACCGCTATTTATAAACGGTCGATTTTTGTTAACCCTAACCGCCGGTAACTGGCCCATGAAGTGGTTCTTGACTTTAGCTTTATCAATGATGCAAGTCTTGCAATTGTATATACATTTTCGAACTGATGACTTCAAGCCGATAACCCAATACTTGGTTTTCACATAAGCCAACATTAACTGATTCCAGCCATGAAGTGTTCTAGTATGAGCTTCATTAACAATCAATTTGGTTATATGTTGGTTTTTTGGAATAATAATTGGGTGCTTGGTCTCTTCCGATAATGAAGCATTTACAAGCCGTCCTCCCACTCTTAACAGGCCATTTCTCATCCAAGAATGGTACAAGTGTGATAAGAGAACTTCTTTTCTTAACTCGTTTATCCCTTTTTAAATCTTCTATATCTTTCCCGTATACTAAATTTTGATAGAATCTTATACATTCCTCTTCCACTTTCCTCATTTCATTAGCCGTTATGTGTTTAACTTCTTTCTCTTCTCTTCTTACTTCGGTTAACATTCGTCTACAATAAGCTAGCACTCTCTTCATTCTCGACATAGTTGAAAATCTCTCCCATATTGGCGGTTCGTCCAATAGTACATGATGTGTGCTTTTTAATTCTAATTGTGTTTGTGTGATTTCTGTTTTATGGCATTTCAATTCAACTTCTTTAAGCCATTCTGGTCCATTCCACCACATACGTTGAGTTTCAAGATCTTGTGCTTTAACCCCTCTTGTCGCGATATCAGCCGGGTTATCCGCAGATAGTACATGTCTCCAACGGTCATTATCTATCAGACGTGTAATATCTGCTGTCCTATTTGCTACAAATGTTCGCCATCGGCTAGGTTGCGATTGCAGCCAAGCAAGTACCACCATTGAGTCTGTCCAGACAAATACCTTATTCTTCGGAATTTTCAGGAGTTCTGCGACATCGGTAATCAGCTCCGCCAATAAAGTTGCCCCACACAACTCCAATTTCGGAACAGAGAGTTGCTTCAAGGGTGCAACTTTAGTTCGTGATGCAATGAGCGACACATTTACTATGCCACATCTAACAACTCTCAGATACGCCACGGCTGCATAAGCTTGAGTAGATGCATCTGAAAAACCATGCAGCTCAATGTTGTCATCATTTCGCGTCGTGTGGAGCCAACGTGGTACTTTAATGTGTTGTAAATGTATTAATTCTTCTCTGTAACATGTCCATTCGTCTATCAAATCTGATGGTAATTCATCATCCCATCCCAAATGACACAGCCATAACTTTTGAATTAGAACTTTAGCGGTTATAATTACAGGTGCTAGCCATCCAAACGGGTCGAACAAGCGAGCAACGTCAGAAAGTATAGACCTCTTGGTTATAGGGTTTCTCATCTCCGGTAAATTTACGGTAGTTTCAAATGTATCATCCAGTCTATTCCATGTTAATCCAAGGATCTTTATTATCTTGTCCATTTTTATTTCCATCATGTCTCTAATATTGTTTTCTTCTTTCACAAAATCTAGCACCTCGTCTGAATTACTGGACCATTTTTGCATTTGAAATCCTCCTCTTCTTAGTATTTCTTTAATCTGTTGACACGTTTTCTTGGTTTCTTCTATATTTTCATTTCCTATCATTAAATCGTCCATATAAAATGATGTCTTAATGACGTGCGCAGTTTCTGGAAAATCTTGTTTTTCATCATCAGCCAATTGGTGTAATGTACGAACTGCTAGAAACGGTGCTGCAGCAGTTCCAAATGTCACTGTTGTTAAATCATAACTCTCAAATCCATTTACAGGTTGATCTCTCCAAACTATGCGTTGCAACCTTGTGTGCTCTTTTGTCATATTTATCATCCTATACATCTTCACGATGTCCCCAACAACGCAAATCTTGTGTTGTCGCCAAGCTATTATGAGGCTACGAAGATCAGGCTGCAAAACAGGTCCTACCAACATAGTGTCATTGAGAGATTGACCATGTGAACCTTTAGCGGACCCATCATAGACGACACGAACTTTACTGGTTTCCTTGTCTTCTCGAACTACTGCAAAATGAGCTAGGTATACAGCATTGTCATTGTCTTGATTATCTGATCTTTGCAAGTGACCCATGTCTTTATATTCATTTATAACCTTCGTGTATTCCATCTTCAACTTGTTGTCTTTTACAAATTTTCTTTCTAAACTTTCAAGCCGATGTATAGCTTGTTGTTTCGTGTCTCCGCATAGGTCTAAAGTTTCTTCCACGTTCTGTTTTAATGGTAGGTGTACGGTATATCTTCCGTTTTCGTCTCTTGTAGTTGTTCGTTTGTATATCTCTTCACATTGTTCTTCTTCCTTTGTCAGTATTTTTTTCTTTGTATATGCATCTGTCTCTATCTCCCAAAATCTTCGTAGTAAATCATTGTCTTCAGTCACCATCCTGGTTATATGCAGTGTGATTATATTGTGCTGATCATTTTGTTTTTCTGGTTCTTTCTCTCCTGAGAGTATCCACCCGAAAGTAGTTTTCTGGGCGACTACTCCATCATCCATTGTTAATAACCCTTCTTGAATTATTTTTCCGTAGACGTCGGCACCGAGTAAGATATCCACCTTCCCGGGTACGCAATAGGTAGGATCGGCTAATTCTAATGATTCAACAGCATGAGAATCAGTCTTGATATATTTTGATGGTAAGGGTTTGGATATAGATTTTATAATATAAGCCGTAACTCGAATCGTCTTTTTATTTTCATATCTTGATGCGATGGTAAGGTCCACCAAGTGTTTGATATTAGTCTGCGCACTTTCTCCTATACCAGAGACAACACCATTGATGTCGGTCCTTGTTAAACCCAGCAGTTGTACGGCTCTTTCTGATATAAGTGACGCCTCTGAGCCTTGATCGATTAAAGCTCTGAGCACATGCGTACTACCATCGCGCGACTTGACTTCTACTTGAGCTGTGGCTAATAGCACTGCACGACCAGGCTGTTTTCTAAAAAGGTGCGCGGTTGTCAACTTCACTTCAGGCTCCGGTTGTGGTTCTGGTTTTTTAGCTTCTTCCTCACCGGATTCTCTAGTTCGATGCAGTAGAGAATGGTGTCTTCTTCCGCAGATACGGCAGGAAGTCTTTTGTTTACACCGGTAAACTATATGGTATGGGACAAGACAGTTGTAGCACAATCGGTTCGATCTTACAAAATCCTGTCTATCTTCTACAGATTGTTTAGTAAACTCTTTGCAGTTGTATATGTAGTGATCACCTTTACAATAGGTACAAGCAGGTTGTGAAGCTACGCTAGCATGTGCAGATTGAAATAAACTATCTTCGTTCTCATCTAGTTCGGTGACGTGGAATGTTTTGTGAGTTTGTGATTTATTTTGCGTAGGCGCTGAAACCACCGCCGCCGCCATTTCCAATGTTCGAAATTGGGCAACGAGAAACTTCTGTAAATCTTCCCATCTAGGCATGTCTCCTGAATTATCCTTATGTACAGATTGTTCCCAGTCTTTCACTGACTCTGTGTCTAATTTCTGTCCGACGAGAAATATAATTACTGGATCCCAAGAGTCCGTCTTTACGTTTAAATTATTCAAACTGTTGATACATTCTACAGTGGTATCGAGTAAACATTTGATTTGATTTGCAGACTGGGTTTGTATCTTCTTTTGTCCAAATAATTTCTTTAATACAGAATTAACAATCATTTTCTTATTACCGAAACGGCTTTTAAGTAACTCCCACGCCTGTGTATAATTGGCCTCCGTGATTTGTATGTGTCGCAACAATGTTTCAGCTTCACCAGATACACTTGTTTTTAAATAGTGTAGCTTCTGCACACTTGTTAACTTTGTGTCGTGTACGAGGGCTGTGAATAAATCTTGGTAAGTAGGCCAATCTTCATATCTTCCTGTAAACGTGGGCAATTGTATTTTTGGCAGATTTACAAACGGTAATGACCCATAGTGTACCGACGTTGACATATTAGACAACTCTGACGACCTTTTATCGGACTCCCACTTAAGTAGTTAATAAATCGTTTAAGTCGGCTTGTAAGCAGAGATAAAGGTCCTCGACGGTATAGTAATCTTCATTAAGAAAATATTGAATATCCCCTCTTTGTTCACGCGGTGTGCAATGCATTAGGTTATTGTGTGCTTGCTTAAACATATTCCAATAATCTTCGAGCACTTTTATCCTTTGTTTAACGTAACCCTCTGTAATTCTTTGTTTCGGACACTTTTTTATATTTGTTTGTGTTTTTTGTATCATGCCGGCTACATCTTCTAATTTGGTGATTAATTGAGTTTGCTCGGGAGTTAGGGGAGCCATTTTGTATTTTATACACTTATTTATTCACTTTAAAGTCAACCGAATAGTTGTTACTACACATCAAAGTCAATAGTCACTCACATAAAGTTTATGATTGTGTAAATAGTTCGTAAATCGCACTTGAAATCACATTACTGTTCCATATAAATCAATCATAACTTTAAATTTGCACTGAATTATGTAAACAACTTGGCTTATCTCTTAAGGATTGCGCTCCCTATTGTGTTTGCCGGCCGGCCGCTGCATCGATGTCGTATTGGATCCGGTTCGATTTAGGACCATATGATCCTTCAATTAAGGCTCAGTTTTGTATGTAGGAGCGCGGAAACAGAAAAACACATGCTTACTCGATGCAGCTTTAATTGCAACTCATTTTAAATCTACTATGGCTACATATAGATAGGTATCAACACCTTAAACACTGCAAGAGAAACAGAAATTACAGTTTATTAGTGCAAGGCTGGTCTTTCAGAAAAATGTATTCAGTGAAATTCGGATGTTTTTTGAAACCTTTTTTTATAGGTTACGTAGGTAATATGTACCTATGCGATATTTAAATGTGTACTCACTAATACAAACTACAAAACTTGTTTTTTGCGGCTGTAATATAGAGCTATAAAGTTAAATAGACGGTCGAAGTAGTTTACAACACGCTAACCCAAAATCTTTCCACAGTTGGCGCACCAAGACTCCATAAAGACGCTCCCCCAACCGCTGCTAGTGGACATCGTGGTCGCCCTAGCTTCAGCGCGGCGAGCGGACTCCCCTCTCCCGCAACAACCACGATCTCTGCCTTCTTGTTCCTCTGCTGACACGCTGGCCGACGATGCCAGGAGCCCCAACTATTGGTAGACTAGTCCAGTATCAGGACACACAACCGCTGCTAGTGGACATCGTGGTCGCCCTAGCTTCAGATCTCTGCCTTCTTGTTCCTCTGCTGACACGCTGGCCGACGATGCCAGGAGCCCCAACTATTGGTAGACTAGTCCAGTATCAGGACACAACCGCTGCTAGTGGACATCGTGGTCGCCCTAGCTTCAGATCTCTGCCTTCTTGTTCCTCTGCTGACACGCTGGCCGACGATGCCAGGAGCCCCAACTATTGGTAGACTAGTCCAGTATCAGGACACAACCGCTGCTAGTGGACATCGTGGTCGCCCTAGCTTCAGATCTCTGCCTTCTTGTTCCTCTGCTGACACGCTGCCCGACGATGCCAGGAGCCCCAACTATTGGTAGACTAGTCCAGTATCAGGACACACAACCGCTGCTAGTGGACATCGTGGTCGCCCTAGCTTCAGATCTCTGCCTTCTTGTTCCTCTGCTGACACGCTGGCCGACGATGCCAGGAGCCCCAACTATTGGTAGACTAGTCCAGTATCAGGACACACAACCGCTGCTAGTAGACATCGTGGTCGCCCTAGCTTCAGATCTCTGCCTTCTTGTTCCTCTGCTGACACGCTGGCCGACGATGCCAGGAGCCCCAACTATTGGTAGACTAGTCCAGTATCACACAACCGTTGCTAGTGGACATCGTGGTCGCCCTAGCTTCAGATCTCTGCCTTCTTGTTCCTCTGCTGACACGCTGGCCGACGATGCCAGGAGCCCCAACTATTGGTAGACTAGTCCAGTATCAGGACACAACCGCTGCTAGTGGACATCGTGGTCGCCCTAGCTTCAGATCTCTGCCTTCTTGTTCCTCTGCTGACACGCTGGCCGACGATGCCAGGAGCCCCAACTATTGGTAGACTAGTCCAGTATCAGGACACACAACCGCTGCTAGTGGACATCGTGGTCGCCCTAGCTTCAGATCTCTGCCTTCTTGTTCTTCTGCTGACACGCTGGCCGACGATGCCAGGAGCCCCAACTATTGGTAGACTAGTCCAGTATCAGGACACACAACCGCTGCTAGTGGACATCGTGGTCGCCCTAGCTTCAGCGCGAAACTTGTAATAAAAAATAACCTTTCTCAGTCCACTGCTGAACATAAGAATCATTCTCATTACTTATGCGTATAGACGCATTAGGATATGCCCATAATCGCCATTGCCACGCTGGATAAGCGGGTTGGCGATCGCAATAGTGTGTCCACTATTATGATGCGGTTGCCAATCATCAATTTTCACTGAATGAATGAGTGGCACAATCTTAGTGGACTCTTACGATACGCGCAGGAAGAGTTGGGTAGGCGACTAATGTATTATTACTGCTGTCCTCACGAGGCATAGAGAATCCACGAACTACTAAATGAAAAAACACGGGGCAGGTTTTACCCAGTAATACTGCAAAAGGTCATAAGCGCAGCTATGACATAAATGTATTCCATATATCTCGAACATCTATTTACTGATTTTTTTGGTTTCTTCCATTCGCAATCATGATAGCGATTATCTGCTGTTCGCATCCACATGTCATAGCTACATGGTGGGACTAGGTCGATTTGTGTAAGATGTCCCAAGATATTTATCTATTTATTTTTATACAGGATGTTTTTTTTTCGACCGTTCAAATTCTACGTAGTGAATGTGTAGGTCATACTCACCAACTTTTACTATGGGGATAACGTCGAAATCGCGAAAAAAAAATCAGCTGTTTCATACAAATTGGCGGCATTACGCCAGCCGAAATGTATGAAACAGCTGATTTTTTTTTCGCGATTTCGACTTTGTCCCCATAGTAAAAGTTGGTCAGTATGACCTACACATTCACTACGTAGAATTTGAACGGTCGAAAAAAAAACACCCTGTATATAGCTCTGGTGTATAGGCACTCTAATACAGTAGTTAGAATATAAATAGTTACATAGTCAATTATTAGAGGTGTAGGTAACTTTACCTATCTACACACTTGATTTGTAAATATATAAAAGTTTGAATTCTTATTATTGTTTTATGTATGTAGATAGGATGATGTTAGCTAAGACTGCATTTATTATTTTACTTAACCACATGTCTGTGAAATATTAAGACATTAAATCATGCTTAGGGGTCGGAACTACGGGTGCAAACCTTTAACAACACTTCTCAAGTGGACTTGACATAGCACATACGAGTACATCCATAAAATATACATATCTACACACCCACACATTGTAAGTTGAAGATTCCGAGATAAAGAATAAAATTGGATACAGATTTTTCAATAATATTCGTATGTTTGTTGGCTAAAGTGTTCCCATATGTCAATTTTAAAGTTTTGTTAAAGTTTTGCACCCATAGTTCCGACCCCTAATCATGTTTGCTATTGCTCGTTTATGAAGTTTAGTGTAACTTTTATAAAAGGCAGCTATCATTCACTTTTTAAGAAATACACAATATGAGGATAACTTCAAAAGTTTATACACAATTGTTAACACTAAGTATTTATTGACCGTGTTTTTGTTATCAATTGAATTAATGATACAAAATCGTTTGTTATTAATTGTTTTTGTAAATTGTGTATTTTCTTAATTATGTGAAACAATAGACAAATGTATTGATAATGATAATCATTAAGAAAAGAAAAAAGAAATCAAAATATTATTATACAGTAATTGGTAACTAAATAGAAAAGTTAATCATCTTGTTAATCATTGGTGTTGATTCTGTACATACTTTTTTACAAAATGCTAATCTATAGTTTTGTATTTCTATTTTGAAATAATATATTATATTTTATTAAACCATACTGTTAGCAATAATTTACTTACCATCGGTGAGCAGTGTCGTAAAAACGTCCTACTTTGCCGGTCAAAAGGTAAAAGGGAGGTACGGTAAAACCGATTAGTAATAACTTAGTACCTTATCATAATTAAACAATAGATATGCTCGCTTTTTAAACATATTGTTAATACTTCAAAAGACACTATGCTTTCGAGTACCTTCTAGAACTGGTGGGCTCTGGTAGAGTTGGGATGGCAAGAGTACTCGTAGTGCCAACAACAAACACGTAAAATAGGTTCAAATTTATATATTAGTTGCGGAAACCTATACTTCGTACTGCCAGTGCTAAAAACTGTTCTAGCCTCATCCTGCCCATTCTGATTCCTAAAGGAATATTCGATTAGACAATTAATAAATAAAAAGTAAAATGTAATAAGTAAAGTGTGAAACAGAAAATGAGTAACTAATTTTTAAATTAATTTCGTTTCAAATTGAGTATTATGGATATGGGTACTAATGGACTAACTAGCGCTATCTAATGCATAGATGTAAATAATTATAGCAATTAATCTAGGGAACTAGGTATGTTTCTGTTCTTAGTATACCATGTGAAAAATGTTTATTAATCTAGTCATTGTTAGTTTTGTAGTATATTAAACATTAAATTACTGAATTGAATGTACAATTGATTTATACATTAATAAATTTCATCAAAATGATTTAGGCATGCCTAAAGTAGTAAGATAAATGTATCCTAAGATAAATGAAATAACTAGTTAATTTTTGAATTATGTTTAATTAAATCACATTATTCTCAACAAAATTAACTAATAAATTAATCCATTTTATGATTTTGTTTCATTGCTGGAATTTGTGCTCAATGTCCTTCCAGAGTTTCTGTAAAAGAAAAAAATCTTATTAATGACATGGTAATTTTATTATCAAAATCGAGCATCTTGCATTTTTTATTTTTAACAGTTGTGCTGACAGTGAAAAAGTTAACCTTTTGTAAGCTTAGTAGTTACAGTTAGTAAAAGATGGTAAGTATCTCAAGAAACAGTCACTTTAATCATGTGCTAACCCTAATGCTTTGTTAAATTTTGACTTTATGAGATAGTTCATATTTTAACAATAAACAGGTTGTAATCATGTTAACTTATGTTTAATATTATCATGATGTTTGTTTTTACCAACATATGAGTTATAATCGTGAAAGTTCAAATCGTATAATCGTGAGATAGTTGTTATCGAGATGTTGGGAAAGTGTCGTGCAGTGATAGGCTAATACAGCCATAACCTCGTCCTGCCCGTATACTAAGTTTGAGCTATTGAAATTTAAACTTAACGAGTTTGAAAATATAGTCCCTTTTCTTGTGTTCTGAATAATCAAATATGTCCTTTATAGATCACATTGGGCAGGACGAGGATAAGCGCAGCTGTACAAGGCATCTCAACAACACCTAACAGCATTGCAACAATCATCTGTCAGATGCTGTGGCCATTGATGATGATGATGATGATTTTGTCAGTCAAATTGATAATCTTTGGGTTAGCTGGCAGGGTAATATGACAACATACAACACATTTAGGTTTACTCCCTAGTAATATGACAGCACACAACATAGCAAATTAAGGATATGGGGGAGGTATACTGATCAGTTCCAGAAAGTTCAACCAAAAAAGGCTGCATTTTCTAGTATATCACTATAGAAATAAGAGAATGAGAAGTAAAGCGAGGATATCATTTACAAAGATACTCTTCTTGGGAAAGATGAAAATTATATAACTGTATACTCACTCCCTTGTTTATACTCTCAAATATGGAGACAGCCACTACATCGAACGTTCGCTCGAAGAAGAAAGTGCCTCCGGCAACGACAAGGAAGAACGTCGAAGTTCTCTTGAACAAACTGCGGTTTAGCGTAGCCAAGAACGACATTTTTGCGGAATTTGCACGCGTTTCCCAGCACGTCGAATCGAAGTCTCGTAATCGGTAATCCTAAAATTTCTAGAGAGCCATAGACTAGATAAACGCAAGTGTCAATGTCAACTGTCAAATGACTTAGGGCTGCCACATTAAGCCAAAATTTCATTAAAATCTAGTTTACACGGCCGGACGTAATGCGAACTGGGTAATGATTACAGACTGCGATGTAAAATATAGACAGCCAACCAACCTGACAGTAGAAAAGGCGGTAAATTCTAATTTTCTATGGGCAGACAAATCTTCAGGTCGATTTTTTTGTATTTCCCTATTTTTCTACTGACAATGTGGTTGACTAGACTACAAATACGAAAAAAAAAAAAAACAAAAAATGCTTCATTGTGTTTGCTTGAAAGCAGTTCATTCAGTTATTTCTCAAAGAATCGGGTTTGCAATGGAAGATACTTATGAATAATAATCGTTTATTATTTAAGTATTATCAATATCATCATCGCCTTTATCATCAAATTATTTCAGATTTATTATAATTTCTTTTCTTATGCTTAATTGCTAGTTATATTGTACCCTGGTAAAACGTTAGCGTCTGCGTAACTTTTTCAAATTTTTATGCAACTCGCTTTTACCTAATGTTTTATTGGTGCAAACAAGGTGGTGATTTTTTTAACCACTGTCCAAATTTGTCGAGAATTATTCCGTAGGTGCTGAAATGAAACTACACATGTATTAAGGGCGCATTGACACGAGTTTGGATTTCTTTATTCTTCGTTACTACCCCTGGCACACACAATATTATGCATCACTTGTAATAAATACAAATAGTGACAGAGACAAAATCCCCTAACTGGTGAAGTGGTAATGATTTTTTTATTTGATGTAATCCTATAGTGTGGGGTATCATTGAATAGGTCTCTTAAAAAGAATTAAGGTTCTTCTTCGTTTTTTTCTACAGGCAATACTTTCGGAGATAATCGCTTCAGAATTTAAAAAATGTGCCCTCTGACTGAGGGGGGGGGGGGGGGGGATATGAAAAAATCATGAAAAGTGGGCTTATAGCATACTTTAAAATAAAACTATTTCGAATACAATCGGTCCAGCCGTTTTTAGAATAACTACTCTATACTGAGCATGGCCCGACATGCCCTTGGCCGGGTTTTTTTTTATAAGAACCTAAAAGCATGGATCCCGTCATAAAAAGTGCTACGGGCCTGCGCCTGTTTAATCCAACTCTGCATCTGCCACTGTCTATATAATAGCGACAAGTGTCTATCTCGCTCGCGAGATAAGTACCTGCTGTTGCTTTACCCACTCTAGTTTAGGTCGCAGGTCATATAACACGAAACTAGTTTTTTTAAGCATACAATTTCTGACTCAAACAATAAAGTTACGAAATTCCAACCAACAATAAAATTCTTATTCCGTAATAAAATCAAGAAGTAGTGAAAAACACTTAGATCGAATAGGTCGTAAATTGTGGCCATGTGGAGAGTTTTTATTTATATAACATTCATATTTTACGCGAATGGCCAGATTGTGCTGAGTATGTTATTTTTTCATTTAATTTACTTGTATTATTGTCTGTTCCACCATTTACCAAAACACTATTGTGCATTGTGGGCTCACCACAGCAGGTTATAGGCCCAGTACAATTACAGCCTAACAGGAACCTCGGTTCAAGCTCAAATGGTGCACAGTAATTATGTAGCATCATCATCATCAGCCTTTGTTAGTCCACTGCTGGACGTAGGCCTCTCCTATTAACTATACGTATAGACGCATTAGGAGGTAAATGTAGCATATAGCAAAGTGAATTATTATGCATCAATAATGGTTTATTATCAGACTTGAGTATAAAAAAAGTTTGAACATAATAAAATGCGCTCGGTTTATAAGCAAATGTGAAAAAGTAGCACCCCCCCCCCCCCTAATTTTGTATAATATATGGGAAAGAAAAATAAAATTACTCGTCGGACAAGTTTCTCACTCATTTATTTTTTCGTCTAGCACCCACATCTGAAAGATCGCGCGCAAAACAAATGTTAAGTGGAGATAAAGATGGCAAAGAAGGATCCATAAAAACGTTAAAAGCAAAAAGACCCGGTGGCGACCGGTTGCCGTCCCAATGGGCCCTAGGGCCTGATGGAGCACCGCATTGGCCTGATGGGATCATCAGATACCACATCGATAGTGAATCTTATGGTAAATAGGTTCTAGCTCTTATGTACATCCATTCCACCAACGAACGAAAAGGATTTCGTCGGGTAAAATATGGACCACTTTTAGACTTTATATTTGTTCCTTTGTCTCTGTATCTTCTAAATCGGCTCTTGGTACCCACAGCACAAGCCTTAATTGAGATTACTGTGGGACTGGGTTGATTTGTGCAAGTTCGTCTCTGGATATTTATCTATTTATTTAATAACGCTGCCAGAAACAAACACGGCAAGTACGCCAACTTGGAACCAGCGTACGACTTCATTCCGGTCGCCGTGGAAATTTCTGGGCCTTGGTGCAAAGAGGCCAAAAAGCTCTTAAGGGAACTAGGTCTACACAATAGGTAGAGGTGGCGATCCCCGTTCCGGCTCCTTCCTAAGCTTCCTATCTTGTTCCAATGAATATCTTTGGCCATCCAGCTCGGGTATGCTGCCATTCTCGGCACCTTTGGGCTGTATGGTAGCCGGAACGAGGTTTAGGTCATAAGTTCAGTTAATTTTTATTTTAGATTTAATTTAGACTAATTCACATTGTTTTTGTAATTTAGTGTTGTTACATGCTCCATTGAGGACGAATTACATTCTTCAAATTCAAAATTCGAAACACTGTGATGTGGTCTCATTGGCCAATTTTGCACATCTCCGCTCCTCTCCGCCTCAATGGAGCCGCGCAGCCTAAATGACGATATCTGATGTTTACATGGCCGCTCTCAACATTGGGTCAAAGTAAGGGATGCTATTATACGGAGCAAAGCCATCTCACGATCTTGCTCCATTGCATAGTTGCTTCCCTTATATTGGTCTGGTCCACATTGGGTCATTATGTAGAGCGGCCACAAGATTGTCCCCTGACTTTTGGCAGGTGACGGCATTGCGGGACGAGTTGCGGCCGCCATGAAAGCGATATCGGAGGTGCCCGGCGAAGGCACCTGCCCCATGTTCATCGGAGAAACCTATAAGCCGAAGGAAGGCGATTCGAACTACTCGGACAAGCCCGGCCGGGGCAGTTGGCTGCATTTCACAAACCCTCACCGTGTCCGCCCGTGTGTACACGAGCCGGCTGCTGCCGACAATGGGGAAATAGTAAGGCTGTCTGCACAGCGGCCCTGCCGCGAACTACGAAAACCGCAAGTTTCGGGGATGTCTCTGCCAGTCTAATGACGCCTTCGTTGGAGTGACAGAGAAAAATCCCTGAAATTTACGAACTTCGATGTTCGCTGGCGCAGGCCAGGCAGGCTTGCTTAGTGCCTAGAGCATAATAGGAAGTCACCTAGCCAGTAGTGTAGAAGAAAAACGTTCAAAAATGTATTGCGACGCATACCTATTGTGCATCCGAGTAATCTTAATTTTTATGCGAAGTCTAAGATATTTTAGAATGTACACTCAACCAATTGGTGCCCTAGGCCACCCTAGAACCAAGTCACAGTGACAGCTGGTGACTCTTAGTGATTTCTAGCAATGTGTTTCTAGACAGACTCTAACGCGCTAAGCAAGCCGCTGTCTGTGCGGACGTATAAACCTAAGTAGCCAAGTAGGTAGGCCTATCGCAAATAATACCTAGTCTGTGAAACCAACTTCGGCAGTAACAGTAGGAGCAAATCCCTATATGCACCTCTTTTTTTGAGCCAATTACATAAAGGTAAAAAAGACGATATGATTCCCTCTGTCTGTGCCTGAAGTGAGTAAAACCCTAAACGAACTAGAGGTTCATTTTAAAGTAAATATTTCCCGCGATAAACTCTGCGGCATTGCTCTCTACAGCAGTGTGGCCATACGTATGCGCAGTAAGGCACGAAGTTTTTTCCCGACAATTCTAACGCGATGCATGTAGATGTATTGCATTTTTAATTTGAAAGCTGATGCTCACCATTGGTCCCATTTTAATATCTTCCAGTTCTGACATCCATTATAAAACCATATAAGTCTTTAATTTGCATTAAGCATGTGAACGACAAATGGACGAATAACTCTTTACCACGTCGACCGATACCGATAATTCTCTTTTAACCGACTTCTGAATAAACCGAGATGGTCCCGTTGGCACCAAGTCGGGTTCTGATGATGGGATCTTGGATTCATCGGTTGATGTCGGTTTTTGTTTAATTCGGTGATTATGTTCTAAAGGTGCATGCAGACCAAAGGAGCATTCGCTATTCTAACCCCCTACTCTGCGAAATTCAATCGCTACACAAAACGTGATTCGTTGATTTCGTAGAGTGGGGGATAGAATATCGAATGCTCGTTTGGTCTGAATGCACCTTAACCAGTTTAACGTATTCAGAAAATAGTGCTCGGATACGACTGCCTCAAGCCACGGGAGATACTACATACGGTGCTTCATGGGCTTGGATTCCGGGACGAGGTGACGCACCCCCAACGCGACCTATCCGTCAGGGTCATGTGGGACAACATACAGCCAGGTTCGTTGGTCACCCCTAGTAGCACTTTGAGTTGGCTGTTTGTTGGGCCCTCGTCCACCTTTTGGTTGGCCAACCGTCCGGAGTGTCATCCCTAGGAATAGTAGGACCAACGGTACGCAGTAGGGCTAACATTGGACCTTTGTTGGCAAACCAACTCCCAACGAGAACCAACCGTTGGCAAGGACACCCCAACGGTAAATGCTACTAGGGACACTTCTCCTCTTTTTGGTTAGACGTGGGGGCAAGCCATGATGGGCCTGGGGTCTATTTGACAGGCTTTATTGTAGTCAAAAAAACCTCGCATGATTTATGCATGGTGATGGGACTAATTTTGGTCATTTATCTACAGGAATATCATAATTTCCCTGTTATGTATTCAGAAGCGGTAATGTAATGACCTATATTAAGAGACCGGTGTCTGTGGCTGTATCATAATGTTAACATTAAAGTACAGGCAGAGTACAGTGCATCATAATGTTGACATTAAAGTATCGTCGTCATGATATTAATTTTAACATTATGAAGTCAACTTCTTTTTGTTGTTTTTTTTCAATAAATATTTATTGTAGGATATCCTTACTCAAATTGAGTGATTTCAACTGATTTGAATTTTTATATTTAGAGGTAATTACTTAGTGGATATCAATGAAAATAAAGGTAAATTGTCATTCTAAACTAATGATATGGATGTAGATAAAGTTATGTATGTGACTGTACATAATTAGGCATTAAACACTCGTGTGATCTTATTATGAAACTCGCCTACGGCTCGTTTCATAAAACCACACTCATGTTTAATGCCTCTTATTATGCGCCAGCCACATAAATAACTATTAGATGACAGGCACCAGTGATGGACACTTCAATCTTAGTCCTAAGCAATTACGGTTGAAAATTGACTGTTGCGTTGCAAAACAAATGCCTAACTCTTAACTTCTTTAAAATAAGAATGAATGTATATCATTGGGTCCGTATCCATTACTGGTGCTGTAAGGCTGTAACTCTAACTGCTTAATAGCCACCAAAGAAAATTAAAAGAATAGTAAAAAAATACTTAGTTATAGGTATCCACAACAACAGTGTATGATGGACGCCTATAGACTTTTGGAATATCATGCATAATGTTATTGAACCGTTTGTTTTAAAATGTCCAGCCTTCAGGTCAATGTTCCGGATCCAGCCGGTAGACACAGACGATGCCAGCTTGACGGAGTACGATCCTATGAGCGTGATGCATTTCCATGATAGGGCCTTTAGCGTCAATGGTCAAGCCACCACAATGCCTATGGTAAGCAGGTTTTTTATTAGTTTTAATACGTAGCTATAATGTTGCGGTAACATACGTAATTTAGAACTCACGTATGGGAAGCAGGATCGCGGATTTATCGTTATTATACTTATTATATTTTAACGTCAAGATAATACTAAACGTAAGTTTCTGCGAATTAAGTCCTACATGTCGTGCCCAATAATACTATTAATCCTGAAAGTTTAAATTGCTACACTGAAAAAAAAGTCTCGTACTGGTAACCAGAATCTGGTTACCTGTACCGAAATGTCTTGTTGTATATGTGACGACAGGACACTTTGTAAAGATAACTATACTATTCTGGTTATAATCACATTGTTAGTTTTATTAGGCAGATAGTAATGACTACAATGCCGAAATGCTCACTGTACAAATCATTATTAAAGATAAATATATTAAATGTTTACAGTTACAATATAATATTGTATTGTATACCCATCCGACCTAGCAGTAGGTACAAGGGATAATGTACAGTTGTACACCTAACTGGCTGGGTCGCGTTTTATAAAGTTACAATTTACAATTTCGCTGTTTGCCTCTCTTTCTAGCTAATATGTGCGTGCGTTAGAGAGGCAAACAGCGAAATTGTAAATTGTAACTTTATAAAACGCGACCCTGGTTTGTATGTACCTAATATTATATACCGTAAAAAGGGTTAAATAGGAATGACGGAGTAAACAGGAATGTAGAGTAAACTAGTCTGTTAGCCCAGGATAAACAGTCCAGTTTAGAATAACACATATATTATGAAAAAATCTGTTGTTCTTAATTGGACTGTTTGTCCTGGGCTAACAGACCAGTTTACTCTACGTTCCTATTTACCCCGCCATTCCTATTTATCCCGTTTTACGGTTCTCGTAGCTGTAGCTTTTTAGCAACACAGATATTATATATAACATAGGTACCTACGCACTCAAAGGCAAGGTAAGGGCTTCATTTAATGACAAACTTTTATACTTAGATCTGAAATCAACTTTATCAACTTTTCACTTGTTTGCAAAAACTTCTATGTACTCCTCTAAATTCCACGCCTTCAGGAGATTCCTCACTTCTTCATTCATTCTTGTTGATTATCCTTTACCACTTTGCAATTATAAATACTAACTTTCCGACCGAGAAAACGCAACGTAAAAGACGCAATGATACCATGAATGTAGGATTAATATGGATTTGACAACGTTATAATAATAGCAAGAACGAAAGGGATGGTCTTATGAAACTTTTTACTAGTGGAAGTGAAAAGGAACGATAATCGTCCGTCCTTATCACTGTGCCACTATTTTTTGTGTGTGTGTGCATTAGATGCTAAATGTAAGTGCCAGACCGAGGGGCCCACAAAACAGAAAAAACGTTATTTTTTGTTCTGTGGAGGGGCCGCACATAGTGTGCCACTAAGAGGGATAGACATAGTCACTTACTACTAAGAAGAAAGTGCCACACAGGCACTTAGTGACGTATTCAACGCATTTGTCTGGCACTTACATTTAGCATCTAATGCACACACACACAAAAAATAGTGGCACAGTGATAAGGACGGACGATTATCGTTCCTTTTCACTTCCACTAGTAAAAAAGTTTCATAAGACCATCCCTTTCGTTCTTGCTATTATTATAACGTTGTCAAATCCATATTAATCCTACATTCATGTGCCAGACAAATGCGTTGAATACGTCACTAAGTGCCTGTGTGGCACTTTCTTCTTAGTAGTAAGTGACTATGTCTATCCCTCTTAGTGGCACACTATGTGCGGCCCCTCGAATGATACACACAAAGTAGTCCGGATTATTCCCCCTCCGCCTCCCCCACCGCCCCGCACAGACTAGTCAACAAATTGATACGTTCTGATACTAATGCATATAGTAAAAATTAAAATATGTGCGTACAAAAAGGTTTACTTATTTATTTCGATTGACGTAGCGGTAAATTGCAGCAACATTAGTAACATCACTATTCCGTACAGGCAACAATGAAGTTTGACATTTGCTCCATTATACTAACTGTCAACATTTACAGAACTTCATGTGCAAACAAACGTCAAAAACGACTTCTTACGATGCCTCTACTGTACAGAATATTTTGTACCGTTTACACTGGTATTGTTATTACTACATAACATTTTTTTGCATTACCTAATATTGCATTGTATATTGTAAATAAAGCAAACATTTAGTATTCATTACGATTGCATCCTTACTTCTACAATACAGTTGTTAATAAGTACCTAACTGCATTTTACTAGAATCAAACAGTATTGTTTATAATAGCATATTATACACGGTACAATATTTTTGATTGTCACTACCATATTTTAGTTGCAGTAACTAGATTTTATTTTACTACACGTTCTGGGTCGCGTTTTATAAAGTTACAATTTACAATTTCGCTGTTTGCCTCTCTTTCTAGCCAATATGTGCGTGCGTTAGAGAGGCAAACAGCGAAATTGTAAATTGTAACTTTATAAAACGCGACCCTGGTAGTATTGTAGAAAATTATTTTTTTCGGTGTATATTCTCGCTATTATCATCATCATATCAGCCGAAACAAGTCCACTGCTGAACATAGGCGTCCCCCAAAGATTGCCACAACACAATAATGACCGGTCCCGCGCCACCCGCATCCAGCGGACTCCCGCGACCTTTACCAGGTCATCAGTCCATCAGGCCTACCCACGCTACGCCTTCCTCGCTACCTCGCTATTAGCTTAGCAGGTATTATTACCTTGTTTAAGACCATAAACTAGAGAGATTCCGCTGTCTGTTGTTATATGTATCAACAAGACTTATAAACCGGCCATTATTCCAACCAGGCATGCTACCGCGAACACAGAAGTTCGTAAATTTGGGAGATTTACCTCTGTCACTCCAACAAAGGCGTCATTAGAGTGATAGAGAAAAATCCCCGAAATTTGCGAACTTCGATGTTCGCGGTAGCAGGGCAGGGTTTTCGCTCAGGTTTTCGATATTTTTTCTGCTACCAGGCAGCGCTACGTAGGCATGAAGTCCAAGCAGCTGTCAGATTCATATTATCCATAGGTACTTAGGTACTGAAATAAAATGTCGAAATTCTATTGTATTTGGAAGTTTATTTATATTGTAATGGATTCCGACTAGTAAACGGTCGCTGAACTGAAGATTGAGCTCTAAAACAGGGGCGCGAAAAGCCATTGGTATTGGTACTAAAGAAAATTACGAAAACTTTTTTTATTTAGTTTAGATAACAATATTCCTAAAGAATAGTTTTAAGAATAAATAAACCTAAAAATATATTATAGAAAATTAAATACGCGTATTTAATAAGACAGTTCGTTGGATTTTACGCCACAGTGCTGCCATTTCACCACCCCATAGCGGCAGAAAAAGTATCAAAAACCCTTTGGAAGACTTCGGGCTTTTTCTCATGTAAAGGTGCATTTAGACCAAACGAGCATTCGCTCATTCTATCCCCCACTCTACGAAATTCGTTCGTTACACAAAACGTGATTCTTCGAAATTCGTTGATTTCGTAGTGGGGAATAGAATGAGCGAATGCTTGTTTGATCTAAATGCACCTTAAGAGAAAATGTCCGCACTGTTTCCAAAAAATATGACATGAGGATCGAGGGTAGCTTTTCTCGCCCTTTATTAACCCTTTGACCGCCACAGTCGGCCATAGACGACAAGAAAATCGTGACTACGACGTCAACGTCGCCGAAACAATAGCAACTTATGCGGTAATTCGTAAAGTTCAATTTCGCTTAAATAATCGTGAGCTCGGCATATTCTTACGCCGTCTGGCGGTCAAAAGGTTAACTAAAGTACATAATTAATACCCTTCTACATCAATATTTCTGAAGCTTCCAGGATTGCGGATAGAGCCGTCCAACCAATTGTCGCAACTAGATAAAAAGAAGATAAAAAAAATGTTCGCTCACGCGTGCAAGAAACTTTTAGTCAGCTCCCTGATACACCAGGTGTGCGGGAATCAATACGATGGAGGCAAAGAAGCAGTAGTGATACCTGGTACTGATGTTCAAGTGGACGGCGATGAAGTTGACAATGTCCCCGACAATGTCGTTGACGATAATCAAATTACTGACAATGACGGTGGTGACCACGGTCAGCGAATTGTGGTGCCTGGTAATGATGTAAGCGGGGCCGGCAATGATGAAGCCGGTTATGAAGCGGTGGTACCAGGTAATGACGTAGACGATAATGAAGAACTGGCAGCGGAAGATGGTGTAGGCACTACAAAGCTTTTTAACTTCTTTACTAGAAAGCTTACGCATTACGTAGATACGTTGGTTAGACCTGACGAGGAGGCTATTATAGTCGGATTCGGGTGACCTATGTATTAATAAATTAGTTTACACACTAGGTCTTTTTATTGTTAAATCCCTACCTATCCTTACTGATATAATAATTCCCAAAAGTTCTTCAAGTAATGAAAAAATAAATTTACAAAGACAAAAAATGTGAAAAACCACTTTTTAGTACAGATGGTGCCTTTTTTACGCGCTAGTGCGAGAAGTTGCTCATTTTACGTCAGGTCCAAAACTTCGGAGGGCCATCTGTACTAATAATTAATAAAAAAAATAAATAAAATAAGTAAAAAAAGTTTTAATTTAAACGGTTTTTATTGCACCAAAAACTAGAAAATAAAAATTAGTTGTAACTAACCGTAGATGCTACTTTCTGTAGACTAGTCACGTGAAACTATTATCACCGTAGTCTTCCCAAGTTGGATGCTGAAAGCCAGGTTTAGCCTCTATGTCAGTGGATTAAGCGTTAATCGGAAACTTTTACCAAACTAAAATAAAAACGTGGGGCGTACGCAATTGTGATTAAGTCACTATAGTTATTTAAGAACAAACATAGAAATTAAGACAGCAATAGTGTAATAAGTTTTGTTCTGGCTTTGATAAAAGTTATTTACCTCTGTAGAAGTGTTGGAACAGAAGGAAGATTAATTGCAAAATTAAAGCTACAATTTCATATTTTGAACTTGTACCTGTTTCTTTATAATAACGCCCCACGTTTTTATTTCAGTTTGGTAAAAGTTTCCGATTATATAACGCTTAATCCACTGACATAAAGGCTAAACGTGGCTTTCAGCATCCAACTTGGGAAGACTACGGTGATAATAGTTTCACGTGACTAATCTACAGAAAGTAGCATCTACGGTTAGTTACAACTAATTTTTATTTTCTAGTTTTTGGTGCAATAAAAACCGTTTAAATTAAAACTTTTTTTACTTATTTTATTTTCAAGTTTTTAGTGCAATTGTAAAGTTAATTTCCGATACTATACCTACTTATTCTAGATCAAAGATGTTGTTTGTAATATGCAATACAATTATGCATGCTAGCGTTTAACTCTCGCACTTGAATCACGACACATATGTAAACGTAATGGACATTATTTTATATGTGTCGAGAGGGGAATCCCTGCTGAATAGATATTTTTAGAAATCCGACACTAAAAAAATGTCAGCTTGAATGCCCGAAGTGTCTCAAATGGACGTGTTGGAAATCAAGGTACAATTTTTATATTGTACACATTATACAAGTCGAACTTCGAGACTATAAAATATGAATTCATACTGTTAGTCGACCAACCGGAGGACCGCCGGTCTGACGGAAAGTCCGACGCGAACCGAGGGCCCAATGGATCAATCCATGCAGTCTATCAACCGGAGAGCCATAGGCGCGACGGCACTATGGCACGCACTACGTGAACCGGAGGGACTCACACTCTCTGTCTATCAACCGGACGGCCGCAAGCCCGACGGCACGCCCTACGTGAACCCGAAGGGTATACTCATACTCTCAGTCTTATCAACCTGATGACTGCAGGTCCAACGGCACGTCCTACGCGAGTCATTCACGCTGTGAGTCTATCAACTGGAGGGCCGCAGGCCCGACAGCTCGCGCTACGCGAACCACGTACGCTGTCACTCTATCAGCTGGAGGGCCGCAGGCCCGACGGCTCGCGCTACGCGAACCACGCACGCTGTCACTCTATCAGCTGGAGGGCCGCAGGCCCGACGGCTCGCGCTACGCGAACCACGCACGCTGTCACTCTATCAGCTGGAGGGCCGCAGCCACCGCAGGCCCGACAGCTCGCGCTACGCGAACCACGTACGCTGTCACTCTATCAGCTGGAGGGCCGCAGGCCCGACGGCTCGCGCTACGCGAACCACGCACGCTGTCACTCTATCAGCTGGAGGGCCGCAGGCCCGACGGCTCGCGCTACGCGAACCACTCACGCTGTCACTCTATCAGCTGGAGGGCCGCAGGCCCGACGGCTCGCGCTACGCGAACCACGCACGCTGTCACTCTATCAGCTGGAGGGCCGCAAGCCCGACGGCTCGCGCTACGCGAACCACGCACGCTGTCACTCTATCAGCTGGAGGGCCGCAGCCACCGCAGGCCCGACGGCCCGCCCTACGCGAACCACTCACGCTGTCACTCTATCAGCTGGAGGGCCGCAGGCCCGACGGCTCGCGCTACGCGAACCACTCACGCTGTCACTCTATCAGCTGGAGGGCCGCAGGCCCGACGGCCCACGCTACGCGAACCACTCACGCTGTCACTCTATCAACTGGAGGGCCGCAGATCCGACGGCTCGCCCTACGCGAACCACTCACGCTGTCACTCTGTCAGCTGGAGGGCCGCAGGCCCGACGGCTCGCCCTACGCGAACCACTCACGCTGTCACTCTAGCAGTCTAGCTCGCCTTACGCGATCCACTCACGCTGTCACTATATCAGCTGGAGGGCCGCAGGCCCGACGGCTCACCCTACGCGATCCACTCACGCTGTCACTGTATCAGTCGAAGGGCCGCAGGCCCGACGGCTAACCCTACGCGATCCACTCACGCTGTCACTATATCAGCTGGAGGGCCGCAGGCCCGGCGGCTCGCCCTACGCGATCCACTCACGCTGTTACTATTTCAGCTGGAGGGCCGCGGGCCCGACGGCTCACCCTACGCGATCCACTCACGCTGTCACTATTTCAGCTGGAGGGCCGCAGGCCCAACGGTTCACCCTACGCGATCCACTCACGCTGTCACTATATCAGCTGGAGGGCTGCAGGCCTCATAAGAAGGCTCAATGTCAACCAAAGGGCAATGGAGAGGGCTATGCTAGGAGTCTCTCTGCGATATCGGATTAGAAATGAGACCATCCGCAGCAAAATCAAAGTAACCGATAATATAGCTCTTAGAATCGCTAAACTGAAGTGGCAGTGGGCGGGGCTCGTTGCGCGTGGAACCGATGGCCGTTGGGGCGGTAAGGTTCTCGAGTGGCGGTCGTGGCGCAGCGTGGGTAGGCCCCCCACAAGGTGGACTTATGACCTGGAGAAGGTCGCTGGATGCAGGTGGCACAGGGCCGGTCCTTGTGGCAATCTTTGGGGGAGGCCTTTATTCACCAGTAAACGTCTTTCGGCTGATATGATGATGATGATAATGAAATCCGTATGTTTCTACCAAATATCTAAAGCAGTACTTCAAAATCTGCATAACGCTAAACCTAGCGGTTGTGGCAGGCAGTAACACTGGAGTATCAGATTTGAGGAGTTGGACGTTAGTATACTTAGTATTAAATTTGCATGTTTCTACTTAAGTAATATCTAAAGAACTTCTTTAAAATCAAGATATCGATAAAAGATTAACCTTGCGGTTATTGTAGGCAGCATCAAGAGTGAGGAGTTGGAAGTCAAGATCAGGCTGTTAGAATTTGATTATGCCAAACATGCTATACCTTCATTTTCACGTGTCTAACACACTCGGTTAAGGCAAGCAGTACGTCTGCAGCATCAGGCTTTGAGGATACAAGGATACAAATATTATAATATTGCATTGTCATGGGGACTTGATAAGAGTTCCAAATTTCATTGATTTTGGTGCAATAGAAGTGGTCGAAAAATCGATCACAAGATTTGAAGCATCGACGACAGTTGATACGCGGTGAAGTTAATAAAAACCGTTTAAAAACACGACTGCGGTTTAAAAACGTTCTTAAAAGTAAAAAATAATTCTTTTTCAGGTTTATTCTTGTGAGCGTATCTGCATATAAGCGCTACTATTACTTACGATATTTTGTTTCGATTGCTGCAATCGGGGAACCTTCATAATGTTTATATTTTCCGTAATGAAAGGTTCCCCGACTGCAATCGAAACAAAATATCGTAAGTAATAGACAAGCGCTTATATGCAGATACGCTCACAAGAATAAACCTGAAAAAGGAATTATTTTTTACTTTTAAGAACGTTTTTAAACCGCAGTCGTGTTTTTAATTTTTTTTATTAATTAATTTATTTGAAACCTTTCAGTGTATTTTAAGATTCTATAAATTTCGATACAATTTGGAAGGCTGACCCTGCGCTTCGTTCGCTCCGGAGGCCCGAAGAGTTCCCATCCCAGGTATTTTGGGCGAAGCCGTAGGGCACTCCGTGCGAGGGCCGGAACGTTTCCAAAATTAATGTAAATTTATGTTAAGCGAGTCCGAACTTCTGAAGGGGCTCGCCAACTTCAGGGTCGGAGGCCGAAAGCAGAGCTCGCGGAGGCCCGGACCATCACTTCGAAGGCCCAAGCGTGTCACTCGCAAGTATTTTAGCGCAAGGCTGAAGGCCGAGCAATGAGAAAATTGAGCTACCATATATGTTTCTTGAACTACACCAGCATCTGAATAAGCCGACATCCACGTAGGATCGAAGGCCCGACCTTAGCCTTAGCCTTTTGCCTAAGCCTTTTGACCGCCAGACGAAGGAATATGCTGAGCTCCAGACGCCACGCGTACGTGATTATTTAAACGAAATTTAACTTTACGGCATCCCGGGTAAAAGTTTCTACTGCATTGGTATAGTTGTCGGCCAGTGACGGTCAAAGGGTCAACTGTCTTTAAGCCCGACATTTCGCTTCAAACTCTAATGATGACCGAAAGCTAAGCTCCGCGTAAAGTCAACGGCCAAAAGCGGTCCTCAGAGGCGCGCCAGCTCACGAGGCCGAAAGCCGAGCCAACTCGCGAGCCCAGTACATAGCCCATCGAAGTACATAGGTCACACTGAAAGTTTTGAGTTTTACCCACTTAAAGATCACTCAGTGTATAGACACAATTATTTTCTGAAAATATAACTCTTTATTATTTTTTGGGGTATAACTTATACGGTTAACACCTGTACTTTAGGATTTCGGGCCATTTGAAAATTGTGTGTCGGGTGATTTCAAATTTTTCACGGATTTTTTTATTCTGTAACGTAAAGTCAACGATGAAAAAGAAATGGGTTTAGATTCTTATTTGGTATAAAGCCCAGTTCTTGTAGGATTGCTTGTAGTACCTAGTTTTCACAAATTTTATTGCTTTCGATTTTTTCTTGTGGGTGATTAAAGAGATCAATGTCTAATAACAGCCATCCCCTAATTTCAAATTGCAGTAGTGGACTTTTACTAAGAGTGCCCTAGCATTACACTTGTAAGAAATTTAAAGAAAGGCCAAAGACGGAGCTGCGAGAAAAATAAGCTACCAAGCTTTTTCAACTGCCCCAGCATCTAAATAAGCTCAGCTCCGCTTTGTGCCAAATACTTGGAGCGTCACTATCGGGGTGCGCTCGGCGCGAGGCCCGAGGACTGGAAGCCCGACGGGCGAGTCCACGCGCTACAACCGTCCTTCTTAACTATCTTAACAATCGAAGCCAGAGCCCAGCGCTATCAGGGCACGTGATGGAATAGTGTAGCATAAAAACGAATAGGAGAGCTGCAGGCCCGACGATCGTTTCCACAATTTGCGAAAGTTGTAGACCGCACTCCGCGTAGGACTGGTAGGCCCGAAGTGTCCTCCAGAGGGGCGCCGGCTTACGAGGCCGAAGACCACGCTACCAGAGCCCAGCGCTCCTTCGCTATACAATGTATAAATGTAGCTTTAAAACGGATCTCTGGGCCGCTGATTCTTTTCGAGAAAATGCGAAGGCTGAACGTCTGCGTATTACCGAAGGGCCGTAGGCAAAAAAGGTCCTAAATGCAATTTATTTTTTAACATATTTCATGTTTTAATTTTGATGCGCTTTTATGGTACCTACGTATAGCAATTTTGTTTATCCACAATTGCTGTTGTTATTGTGTTGTTAGGTACATTCGGCTGATATTCAAATCATATCTAGAAATCCTCGATATTAGTGAGGTACGTACATGGCATTAGCACATGATTAGTGCGACAGTATGTCGCTACAAAATAGACTATCCATCCCTCTTATAGTTAGTAAAAGATGGAAAATCTATCTCGCGGTGACAAACTGACGTACCTACCAATCATGTATTAAGCATACATATGTGGTTAAATGTCTCTTATCTCGCAAACTATTTACATAGGTACATGTTACTACCATTTTTATTCAATATTGTGTTATAGCTATTTTCCGCAACTCGAAATCTAACGTGCCTGTTTTGCGTGATCCCAACCCTGGCCCAATACTTGTTGGGAACTCACAAACAGGTTACCTCATGATGTTTTCCTTCACCGTAAAGCACTTGTGATGATATCAAATGATGATGTACATAAGTTTTTCGAAAAACTCATCGGTACAAGCTGGGGATTGAACCCACGACCGCTGCGTAGCAGCCGTGCGTTGTACCACTCGACCACAAACACTTATATAATGTATCTGTTTCATACACACTAAGGCCCGTGTCAGCGGTGACAGTTCTGTCACGGCTTAGATATCAAAGAAAAATTTCAATACCGCGATGTAGAACATTTCGAGTTTTCTCTTCATACACATACTGAAACATATACTTGTATATCTATTTATAATCTGCATGTAAAATGCTTTAATTTGATACCCAAATCATAGCGTTTGGATCACATACTATTCTTTGTGATTTGATTGCATTTTAATGAATCTCACTCTTCTTGAATAAGTTAAACACATATAAGTTATGTACATATTCGTAATCGTTGTTTGAAGCTCTTCATTTTGATACCAAACTCGATATGTTTCTTTCATATTTTATTTTTTTGGTTAGATAATATTGAATTTCTAGGCCGCCATATTATTTTTAACGTGACGTCACATATCCTATGTTACCCGCGACGTCACGAGGATTCTAATGATACCTTACACTATTAAAAACGGTTAAGTGGTCGCGAAGATCTGCGCGTTTAAAGAAAATATGAAACATACATAGGGGCTGAACACATATACTCTCCTTTTGGCAGTCGTGTAAAAAACGTCGAGACACGTGCAAAAAGGGAAATTCGTAACTCGTGTCTGTCTATGTATTTAAGTATCTATATGTATCTATCTATTATATATATCGTGTCGCCTGGTACCCACATCACAAGCCTTAATTGAGCTTACCGTGGGACTAGGTCGATTTGTGTAAGATGTCCCAAGATATTTATTATTATTATTATTTATTTATTAAAACATGTATCCGAGTAGACTACAAAAAAATTGCACATCGTTAAGGCCTTAATCAAAATAAAAATCACGATTGTCGAATTGAATTATCCTCCAATTTCGACTCGGCCGTTATAGTACATTGTGTACCTATTTAGGGCGGTAAGTAAGAATTTGCGAACCAGTGTGAAAGTAAAGCCCAAGCCGAAGGCGCGGGCTTTATTTCAAACGAGTTCATAATTCTTGTACCGCCCGTGGTACACACAATGTTTTTCATCACACCTGTGATGCAAAAAAGTAAATAAAACAATATATTTTCACAAAACTACTCTAAAATGGTCTAAATCAGGGATGACTTAATTTCATCATTTTCATAAAAGAAATCTCGGCGCGGCGCGCGGCGTGCGGCGTGCGCCGGACCGCGCTAGTGCGACGTAATGTTGTATGAAAATCCTTAACGGCCTACTATGACGTAATGACGCACCTACGGCGCGCATCGCCGCAGCGTATTGGCGCACTTACCGAACAGGTGTGATGAAAAAATCTTTAATGTCGAGAGAGACAAATCCTCGAAATTTACGAATTTCCTTTTTCGCGGTAGGGCCGCAGGTATTAGTAATGGCCAGTAATGGCGGATAGCACAGTGCGCGGCGGAGGTGTTGCTATGTATGTTAAAAGTGGTATTTCTTGCCAGGTAATTTCTCAGTCCCCATCCGTTGGTTCCAACTCTCCCGAGTTCCTCTTTCTTCAGGTCACTATGCATCATACCAAAATCCTTCCTGGCGTTTTTTATAGCCCTTTTATATTTTGATACCCTTCATATCAGGGCCGGATTTAGAGGTTGAGAGGCTTCGGGGCAACAAAGGAGTGGAGGCCCCCTGGCCCCCAATTATTTTCCAAATAAAGTAGATTTTTTTTTTCAGTCAAGGTTTTCATTTTTTAACAAACAATATATAATCGCAAACTAGAATTAACTGAAATTAAATTTTAGTGTTAACAAACGGAATCTTCCGAGCCTATTTCGCCGAAAAATCGTTGGATGATTTCGCTGAAAGCTAGTTCCCGGAGTAGATCACTTTAAATACTCAAAAAAAAATTTATAGTGTTTACAAGTTGGAATTTAGAAAAAAAAAATCGAAATCTCTAATATGGGGGGCCCCTCTTCCGTGGAGGCCCCGGGGCTGTAGCCCCGGTTGCCCTCCCCTAAATCCGGCCCTGCTTGATTGCTTGATTTGATACCGCAATTTGACCATAGCATTATGATGGGCGATTTTAACACCTGTAGTTACAAACTGACCTACGTTCTTCCAAATTACATTTTCTTTCTACTTCTTTAAATTTAACCCTTTTACCACTCGATGCCACACATTTTCCACATAACGGTCCCCCCTCTCTTTTAGATTTAATTTTAACTTCTTGTCCTGACCTGGTTTCGTTCCATGGGCAATTGAATGCTGCTGGTTTTTCTAACCACGATCTAATTTATGCATCGTTTAACATTCGACCTCCGAAAATGCGACACAAAATTATCATGCGTAGGAACCTTTGCGATGTAGGTAAACCTGCAGGCACTTCGTGAGGATTTCACCAACGTCGACTGGCAACGTCTGGGGTGCATTACGGATATCGATCTGATGGTAGGGGCTTTCAATGACACATTGCTTGCGATTTTTGATAAACATGCACCATTAAGACCGACACGTAGTGTTAAACATTATCCTGCCCCATGGCTCACGCCGGATATTAACCCATTCAGCGCTAATCACGCAACGTATGCGTGATTTTGCAACGCCGCTTAGCCACTGATCACGCACGTGTTGCGTTATTTTGTTTAGTCGTTTATCTCCATCATTTTTAAACGGTTTTTATTAACTTCACCGCGTATCAACTGTCGTCGATGCTTCAAATCTTGTGATCGATTTTTCGACCACTTCTACTGCACTGAAATCAATAAAATTTGGAACTCTTATCAAGTCCCCATGACAATGCAATATTATAATATTTGTATCCATGTACCCTCAAAGCCTGATGCTGCAGACGTACTGCTTACCTTAACCGTGAGTGATAGACACGTGAAAATGAAAGTATAGCATGTTTGGCATAATCAAATTCTAACAGCCTGATCTTGACTTCCAACTCCTCACTCCTGATGCTGCAGTACTGCCCACAATAACCGCAAGGTTAATCTTTTATCGATATCTTGATTTTAAACAAGTTCTTTAAATATTAAGTAGAAACATGTGAATTTAATACTAACGTCCAACTCCTCAAATATGATACCTACTCCAGTGTTACTGCCTGCCACAACCGCTAGGTTTAGCAATATGTAAATTTTGAAGTACTGCTTCAGATATTTGGTAGAAACATACGGATTTCATTATCATCATCATCATCATCATTATCAGCCGAAAGACGTTCACTGGTCAATATAGGCTTCCCCCAAAGATTGCCTTGATGCGAGTGGCACAGAGCCGGTCCTCGTGGACCGGCCCTGTGCCACTCGCATCCAGCGTCCTTCACCAGGTCATGAGCATGAGTTCACCTTGTGAGGGGCCTACCCACGCTGCGCCTTCCGTTACGGTCATGACCGCCACTCGAGAACCTTACCGCCCCAACGGCCATCGGATCCACGCGCAACGAGCCCCGCCCGCTGCCACTTCAGTTTAGCGATTCGAAGAGCTATGTCGGTTACTTCGGTTCTGCAGCGGATGGTCTCATTTCTAATCCAACATCGCAGAGAGACTCCTAGCATAGCCCTCTGTATTGCCCTTTGGGTCACATTTAGCCTTCTTATGAGGCCCATTGTAAGCGATCACGGTTTAGTACCGTATGTCATCACTGGCAACATACACTGATCAAAGACTTTCGTCTTCAAACCCTGCGGAATATAGGACGAAAAGATACAGACGGATTTAATACTGACTTCCAACTCCTCTAACCTGATGCTGCTGAGACACGTGCCACTGCCTGCCATAACCGCCAGGTTTATCGAAATGTTGAATTTAAAGTAATGCTTTAGCTAATGGGTAAAAACATATAAACTGAATACTCACTTCCATATCCTCTAATCTGATACGGCAATATTACCATAAACGCTATACGTATTAGTGTGCCATAACCGCTGACAGCGTGGGTAGTCCGCGTAGGACGTGGCGCCCGACCTGCGGTCCGCTTAATTGTTGATAGTGTGAGTTCACCCCTCGGGCTATCGGGTTCCTGTAGGGCGAGCCGTTGGGCCTGCAGCCCTCCGGCCGATAGAGTGACAGCGTGAGTGGACCGCGTAGGGCGAGCCGTCGGGCCTGCGGCCCTTCGGCTGATAGAGTAACAGCGTGAGTGGTCCGAGTAGAGCGGGCTGTCGGGCCGACGGCCCTCCAGATGATAGAGTGACAGCGTGAGTGGATCGCGTAGGGCGAGCTGTCGGGCCTTCGGCCCACTGGCTGATAGACTGACAGCGTGAGTGGATCGCGTAGGGTGGGTCGTCGGGCTTGCGGCTCTCCAGCTGATAGAGTGACAGCGTGAGTGGATCGCGTAGGGTGGGTCGTCGGGCTTGCGGCTCTCCAGCTGATAGAGTGACAGCGTGAGTGGATCGCGTAGAGTGGGTCGTCGGGCTTGCGGCTCTCCAGCTGATAGAGTGACAGCGTGAGTGGATCGCGTAGGGTGGGTTGTCGGGCTTGCGGCTCTCCAGCTGATAGAGTGACAGCGTGAGTGGTTCGCGTAGGGTGGGTCGTCGGGCTTGCGGCTCTCCAGCTGATAGAGTGACAGCGTGAGTGGTTCGCGTAGGGTGGATCGTCGGGCTTGCGGCCCTCCGGCTGATAGAGTGACAGCGTGAGTTGTTCGCGTAGGGTGAGCCGTCGGGCCTACGGCCCTCCGGCTGATAGAGTGACAGTATGAGTGAATCGCGTAGGGCGAGCCGTCGGGCCTGCGGCCCTCCAGCTGATAGAGTGACAGCGTGAGTGGTTCGCGTAGGGTGAGCCGTCGAGCCTACGGCCCTCAGGCTGATAGAGTGACAGCGTGAGTGGATCGCGTAGGGTGGGTCGTCGGGCTTGCGGCTCTCCAGCTGATAGAGTGACAGCGTGAGTGGTTCGCGTAGAGTGGGTCGTCGGGCTTACGGCCCTCCGGCTGATAGAGTGACAGCGTGAGTGGTTCGCGTAGGGTGAGCCGTCGGGCCTACGGCCCTCCGGCTGATAGAGTGACAGTGTGAGTGAATCGCGTAGGGCGAGCCGTCGGGCCTGCGGCCCTCCAGCTGATAGAGTGACAGCGTGAGTGGTTCGCGTAGGGTGAGCCGTCGAGCCTACGGCCCTCAGGCTGATAGAGTGACAGCGTGAGTGAATCGCGTAGGGCGAGCCGTCGGGCCTGCGGCCCTCCAGCTGATAGAGTGACAGCGTGAGTGGTTCGCGTAGGGTTAGTTCCTGCATCCCACCAGCTGATAAACTCACAATGTGAGTGGTTCGCGTAAGGCGAGCCGTCGGGCCTACGGCCCTCCGGCTGTCAGACTCGCATAGGACGTGCCGTTGGACCTGCAGTCATCCGGTTGATATGACTGAGAATATGAGTATACCCCTGTCAGCCCTGTCGTTATTAAAGCGCGAAAGTTAAACGCTAGCATGCATAATTGTATTGCATATTACAAACAACATCTTTGATGTAGAATATTTAGTATCGGAAATTAACTTAACAATTGCACTAAAAACTTGAAAATAAAATAAGTAAAAAAAGTTTTAAGTTAAACGGTTTTTATTGCACCAAAAACTAGAAAATAAAAATTAGTTGTAACTAACCGTAGATTCTACATTCTGTAGATTAGTCACGTGAAACTATTATCACTGTAGTCTTCCCAAGTCGGATGCTGAAAGCCACGTTTAGCATCTATGTCAGTGGATTAAGCGTTACTTAATCGGAAACTTTTACCAAACTAAAATAAAAACGTGGGGCGTTATTATAAAGAAACATACAAGTTCAAAATATGTAATTGTAGCTTTAATTTTGCAATTAATCAATCAATCTGTTCCAACACTTCTACAGAGGTAAATAACTTTTATCAAGACCAGAACAAAACTTATTACACTATTGCTGTCTTGATTTCTATGTGTGTTCTTAAATAACTATAGTGACTTAATCATAATTGCGTACGCCCCACGTTTTTATTTTAGTTTGGCAAGTTTCCGATTAGGTAACGCTTAATCCACTGACATAGATGCTAAACGTGGCTTTCAGCATCCGACTTGGGAAGACTACAGTGATAATAGTTTCACGTGACTAATCTACAGAATGTAGAATCTACGGTTAGTTACAACTAATTTTTATTTTCTAGTTTTTGGTGCAATAAAAACCGTTTAACTTAAAACTTTTTTTACTTATTTTATTAAACTTATGGACTTAATTTTGTCCATTTGACATAGTTAAAACATAAGGCTAAAATACTTTATACATATGTTTAGTATATTATTCCTGTATTCTACTTTTTTTTAACGCTAAACAAACAATAGAGAATTCAGGTTTTCGTAAATATTTTTTCATTATCTAACAACTGTAATGAAATGTAAATAAATATTAAAATGCAATATTAGCATTTCCAGACAAAATATTACTATTTACGGTACTTTTGAGAATCACGCCAACGTGTTGTGATTCAGTGGGCGAAGCGTGTTGCATTTTGAGCTCTACTAGAATAACGAAACTCAAAAAAATATACATGTTTAATATGAACCTTAGCCCGCGCATGTACGGTTTATTTTGGCGTGATTCAAAATGGTGTTTATATTCTTTGTAAGATTATGAAGACTTTACAGGGGTAAGGGATGGCGGTATGCAGCATTTGTTTCTAACCAGCGAAATTACTTGTATGTTATACCGAAATATTTAAGTTCGTAAATTATGTAAAGAGTATGCGTAATAAGGTATACAAATGTTTGATGGTTTTTGAGTGTTAGTGAACAGACATATCTAGTGCATTTATTTAGATGTAGGTAAGTACATGTACACGTACAGGTACCTACTATAAAAATACTTCAAATAAAGTTTTTATACTTGGAAAAACGGAAACTTTTTATTATTTATATTTATATTTTTTTACTTTATATCTATTTACTAATAAACACACAGTTAGGTAGGTAGGTACAGTGAAAAGGACCGGGTTAGAAAAAATGCAATAAATAAAAATACCGATGTAATTGCATTTGTTTGACGATGCAAATATAGATGTATGCTTCAGTCGATAAACACACCCAAATGTCCTTATCTGTATGAAAACAAAATAGATACAATGGATGGCGGTGACTTTGTTGACGGCGTAAATTTAAAGATAGAAATTTGCGGCGACTTCAATAGCGAATAAGTGGAATTTACACAAAAGATCCTTATCAGTTTAACCTTCCGATGTAGGCAGTTAAAGTTGACAACTGGTACCTGAATGAACCAAGACAATGGAAACAATGGATGGCGGCTACTTCTAATGACGATGCCCCTTTCAACAGATAAATGAAATTCACACGCAAAAGTTTTTATCGGCATAACCTAACGATTTCGGTAGACTAAGTTGACATTATTTATTATTTATATAGATTAGTCTTGGCTCGTCCTTTGACTATTGCGCATCTTTGTTTCGTGATCTTGTGTGTCGTATGTATTGTGATTCTCTTTTGACCTGCCAGTCGATTTTCTGACCCCGAACCTGCATTCACCTACTGACCTGGCTATGAACACTGATAACCCGAACACGCTTTCCACGATTGACTTGGCTGTGAACTCTTTATCTCCAACTGCACTTGAAATGAACGACCCAATTTTGAACATGGACACCGATTTGACTGCTCTAGGATTGGAACTCACTGATGAAGAAAATTTATCAGGATATAATAGTGAGTATCATTAATTATGGCCTTAAAACATTAAAAATAGCATTACAATCTTTCACCAAAGTAACTGTTTCTGTATCCTAATAGTTAATTAGCTGATAACTCCTCAAAGGCAATGAAGTCCTCCATTTAGAATTGTTCAATTCAGAAAAAAGGCAAATGAATAATATAAATAATTCAATATCGTAAAATGTGTTGCTCCGGGGTTTCTTCTTTTCGCAGTCGAATTATCATGAAAACTGCGTAAATCTGGAGTAATCCAACTAAGGTAACTAAATAATTCCGAATCTTCGACAAACAATATACATAATAATATATTAACTGCAAGCGCAGTGCAGTTTTTTGTGACAAAAAATATTTTGTTTATTTGATGGTGCGATAATAATGTTCAATTTTACTTATAGGTTAAGTGAAAGTTATGTTTTACATTTCATGTAAAATGTGTAAAAGTGAATATATTATGAATAAATGCAATGTTAGCAAATTTATAGTTTTTTATTTATTTTCCAAGTACTGTTTGGTTAGCACTGTCGGAGCTTATCGATGAAATTGATTGTAGTTTTAACCCTTAAGCTTAAACTACAATCAATTTCATCGATAAATTACCATACATTTTCTTTTTTGTGCCGACGATAATTAAATGGCGGCAATTTTAATATTTCAAACAGACGAATGCGAGTGCACGTGGTATTTCTAGAACTATTCGTTTGTTATCGGTCCTATCTTTACAAAAAAAATCTCGTTAGAGAGCTCATCAGATAAGCAAACTAATAAAGCTAATCATTTGACTCTACTATTGCGACAACAAGGCCAAACAATTTTTTTTAAATTAAACATAGTAACAAATTCACCTTCATTTTTTAATTAATTTAATTTTGCATGAAAACTAGCTCATTTAGATAGTTTTTGGTGTTGTTATTTGCTAGTACAGGATGTTAGCTAAAAAATAACACGATAATTACAGTTATACCTTAAGTAATTTAAGGAATTACAAGTGCTCAAACATGCACCAAAAATGTGGATTTTTTTGTAGGCAAGGTACTCTCCAACAGCTGCATTAGCGTTCCCGTTACAAAATCCATAAACAAATGATTGTCAGCAGTGTGCTGACAGGTGAAGTGGCCGCCTTCCATCCTTCCAGTGCATGTTTGAGCACTTGTAATGCCTAAAGTAGTTAAGGTATAACTGTAGTTATGGTGTTATTTTTTAGCTATCATCATATACTAACAAATAACAATACCAAAAACCTATCTTCGCGACCTAGTTTTCATGCAAAATTAAATTAATTGAAAAAAAAACCGGGCAAGTGCGAGTCGGACTCGCACGCGAAGGGTTCCGTTCCATTATCAATTTTTAATAAAAAAATACAGTTAAATCAATCTACCTCAAAAACTATAGGAGATAATTTAATCAAACCAAAAATCGTTGAGAGTTTATTAATGTGCATAACATATATTTTTTTTAGAATTTTATATCGCGTAGTTTAAAAAATAGAGGGGGGGGGACACATTTTTCCGACTTTGAGAGCTGATATCTCGAAAACTATTTGCTTAAATACAAATGAGATGTATAAACCTTCATATCATTTTCAAATACCTTTCTATTAATACCCCACACGCTTATATACAACTAAAAAAAATTGTTCTATCCCTCAGTTACATGTATGGAGGGCCCCCACCCCAATGTTTTTTTTTACAATTTAGTATCATAATCCTGTAGCGGTTCATACAACACATATCCTTACCAAATTTCGTTACTGTAGCATTTATAGTTTCCGAGTAAATCGGCTGTGACAGACTGACATGACGAATCAATTTTTTTTTGTCCTTGTTGTTGAAATAGCAGAGTCAAATAATTAGGTTTATTAGTTTGCTTATCTAATGACTTTTTTTGCAAGGATAGGACCGATAACAAACGTATAATTCCAGAAATACCACGTGCACCCGTATTCATCTGTTTGAAATTTTAAAATTGCCGCCATTTCATTAACGTGGGCACAAAAAAAAATGTATGGTAATTTATCGATGAAATTGATTGTAGTTTAAGCCCTTAAAAGCTCTGTCACCGCTAACCAAACACCCCGTATAAATGTTGTATATTGAATAACATTAAATAAATATTCAAAGATGTAACGTGCTTTATTTTGATAGCTAGAAAATTTATCAATGCATGACATTTTATGTTCATATGTTCTAGACATAGATTTCTAGACCATGTAGGTCTAACACTCTCCCTCGTTATAAATTCTAAACATAGGCTACAAGTTTAACCGTGTTGGTGCTTTCCTTATTCTTGTGCTGCGGCGTAGTACAGGCTCGGTAGGAACCTCAACTGTCTGTGGCAATGTCGCATTCGATGTTGAAACTTGAGGTTCTGGTTGTGCATCCGTAAGCACAGGCAAGTTTACCGAGTCAGACACGCCATTCTGCCCCTTACCTGGACTTGGTGCGTTCTGAGCTTCCTGAACTTCTTCAGACATCATTGGTACAGTTTCTGCATCTAATTGAATTTGCGTAGGTTCAATAGTCGGTACACTCGGTCTGGGTAAGTAGACGTATGGAACATCCCCACTGCATGACGTCTTTCTAATTTGATCTATATGTCTCTGGTGTAATTTTCCTTCGACTTCCACCTCGTAGTGGAGTTTTCCGTTTCTTTCTGTAATTGTTCCGAACTTCCACTTATTGCTGTCATACATTCTTATTTGAACTCTATCCCCTCTTTTAAATTCTTTTTTTATAAACTTGTCATCGTTATCTTTTCTCATCATTATCTCTGGTCCTCTCTTAACTAAGTCTATCCTAGTTCGGTACAATCTTTTGAACATCATTTCTGCTGGGCTTAAACCCGTGGCGCTGTTTGGGGTCTTTCTGTACATCATTAGAAATCTCTGTAACTTATCTTGTATTGTACCCTGTTCATTGGCCATTGCCTTCAGCTTTCTTTTTACTGTTTGGACGTATCTTTCTGCTTGGCCGTTCGTCGAAGGATGAAATGGCGCAGTAAATTTAGCCTGAATTCCATGTAACTTTAGGAATCTTTGCATGTCTTCCGACCGGAACTGTCTGCCGTTGTCTGAGACTTGTGTAATTGGTAGACCAAATGTAGTGTATACCTTTTTAAGTATATTTATAGTTGCTGTTGAAGTGATGGAATTTGTAGGTATCACTTCTAACCACTTCGTATATGCATCCACTACTATGAGGAAATAGTGGTTCATAAAAGGTCCGGCATAGTCTATATGTACCCGGCTCCATGGCTCTTTTGGGTATTCCCATGTATGTACAGGTACTTTGATGGGATTTTTCTGCATCAAACAACATACTTTGCACTTATTTACCATATTCTCAATGTCTGTGTCAATATGTTTCCACCAGATATAGCTTCTGGCCAAGGCTTTCATTTTAACTATACCTGTATGAGCCGTATGTAGTTCCTCTAATATTTGAGATTGTAGCTTCTTAGGAATGACAACTCTTATACCATAAAAAATGCATCCATTTTGGAGCGAAAATTCGTGTAGCCGATTAGGGTCGTCTCTACCAGACTGTATGTCTGTGTAAAGTTTTTGTAGTTCCGGGTCCTTTAATGTAGCGTTTTTTATTTCTTGTAATGTTATTGGCATCTCTGAAATCTGATTTAAATAAAACGTGTCATCATCTGTAAGTGTATCTTTTGCTGTATCAGTAGGATTGGGTAGTCTGGAAAAATAATCGGCATTTGCATGTTCAGTCGTTTTTCTAAGTTTAATATTGTAGTCAAAACCCGCTAAGAAATTTGCATAGTGTACCAATCTAATAGCAGTAGTTGCAGGTGTCGCCTTTTCAGGATGTAATATTCGTGCTAATGGTTGATTGTCGATTATCAATGTAATCTTTCGTCCATAGCAATATTGGAAAAATTTCTTAAGGCCCCATATCAGTGCTGCCGCTTCTTTATCCAGCTGACTGTATCCTTTTTCTGCTTTAGATAAAGATCTAGACGCGAAAGCAATAGGTCGTTCAGTCCTGTCTGGCATAATATGTGATAACACCGCTCCGAATCCTGTAGGTGACGCATCTGTGGCAAGTGTCACTTGTAAATTTGCATGAAATGGTATTAGGACTTTATCGCCACATAGTTCTAGTTTTAATTCATTGAAAATCTTTTCACATTCTTTTGACCAAATGAATTTGGTATCTTTTTGCAATAATTTGTAAAGAGGGTTAAGTCTCGAAGCAAGATTGGGAATAAATTGTTGGTAATAATTGATCATCCCCAGAAAAGTACGGAGGGATGATGTATCCGTAGGGCGTGCACTATTTTTAATGTCATTTACCTTGTCTTGCATTGGGTGAAGGCCTTTTTCGTTTATAGTGTGTCCCAAGTAGGTAATAGATCTTTGAAAAAATTGACACTTCTTTTTATTGACATGTAATCCACATTCCTGTAATTTTTGGAATACGGCCTTGATTCTCTGTAGTAGTTCTATATATGTACGCCCTTGTATGGCAATGTCATCGAAAAAACAAGCTGTACCTTTCATTCCTTGTAGAGTTTGGTCCATGTAACGTTGCCAGATGTTCGGAGCTATTTTGACTCCAAACATTAATCTCTTCACCTTGTAGGTTCCCTTGCATGTACTAATTGCTTGCATTGCGGCTGTTTCTTCATTTGTAGTCATATGTAAGTATGCCTGATTAATATCTAGGGTGCAAAAATATTTCCCGCCGCTGAGTTTTGCAAATACCTCTTCTATTCGAGGAATCGGATAGTTGTCATCTTCTAGGTTTTTATTTAACGTAGCTCTGAAATCTGCGCATAAACGTACCTTTCCAGTTGGTTTTATTACAGGAACAACAGGTGTACCCCACTGAGAGTACGTCACTTTCTCTATTATGCCCTCTTCTTCTAATCGATCTATTTCAGCTTCAACTTGGTCTTTGAGAGCAAACGGCACTGGACGTGGCTTGAAAAATGTGGGTACAGATCCTTCTTTTAATTTAAATGCAACTTTAAAATTTTTGATTTGTCCTACTTTTTCGGAAAATAGCTCTTTATGTTCTTGTAGTAATGTGTTCAGTTTATCCTTAAATTCGTTTTCTGTAATATCTTGTTCCGTTATTTTTTTTATACCGAAGTCTATATTTAACGCTCTTAACCATTCTCTTCCCACAACTGCGTCTACGTTATCGTCGACAACAAATATTCTTCCCTCGATTTCTCTGCCTTTGTATATGATATTGACCTTGCAGATTCCGATTGGTTCCATTATTTGTTTGTTGTATGTTCGTAGTTTTATGCGTGTATCTTGAAGTAGCACATTCTTAAAATTTTTATCAAAGTATTGTTTTGAGCATGTTGTAACTGCAGCTCCCGTATCCATTTCGATAGTATACATTTTTCCATTTATCTGTAGTGTAATGTTGAATATCTCTGTTGATGAATGATCTTGAATTTTCCTAATTTCGTATATTTCTTCTTCACTTTCATAGAATGATAGGTCACTATCTATATGCAGTTGTTTTTGTTCTTTAAAGCAAACTGACTGTACGTGTCCCTTGGTATAACATTTCTTACAATATAATTTGTTTTTCAGCGTACATTGGTTAGCTTTGTGGTTATCTTTTCCACATCGAAAACAGATAATATTTTCCCTCGTATTGTTATGATTTCTGATTGTATCCGATGTTCGATATGTATTTTTATTTTCATTGTATGTACTTTTATTACTGTTTGATGTATTGTTACTGTATCTTTTCTTCATTGATACTTTGTTTATGTGAGGCTCTATTTCTTGTCCCATTTCTTTTGTATCAGATTTTGATGTTTCAATAGCCAAAGCAATTTTGATTATGTCATCAAATTTAGTTCCAGGAGATTCTTGTAGTAGTTTTTCTTTAATCTCAGAATTTCGGAGGCCGCGTATAAATTGGACTCGAAGGTGTGTGTCAAACGTTGTTTGTTTGCAATTATGGCATATAAAATTGCATTTACCTCCAATTTCTTTGAGTCCGGCTACATAATTAGCAACTAGTTTTTTGCTCTGTGCGCGAGGCCCAAGGGCCTCGCGGGCCTCTCTTTTTGTCGACTGGATGAGTGGAGGACTCGAGATTTATTTTTTATTTTCTTTAATTTTTTTATTATTATTTTTGTATTAATTTTTACTTTTGTCGCAGTAATAGGGCTTGTGAGCTGGACTCCTGCAGCTCGGCCTTCGGCCTCGCGAGCTGTCACGCCTCGGAGGGACGCTTCGGGCCTTCGGCCCTACGCGGAGCTCGGCCTTCGGCCTTCGCGGATTGTCGAAACGAATCGTCGGGCCTGCGGCCCTCCGATTCGTTTTCATGTTACACTTTTTCATTGAGTAGCATGGGGGTTCTGGACTCATGCAGCTCGGCCTTCGGCCTCGCGAGCTGGCGCGCCTGTGTTGGACGCTTCGGGCCTTCGGCCCTACGCGGAGCTCGGCCTTTGGCCTTCGCAGGTTGTCGAAACGAATCGTCGGGCCTGCGGCCCTCCGATTCGTTTTCAAGTTATACTTTTTCATTGAGTAGCATAGGAGTTCTGGACTCAAGCAGCTCGGCCTTCGGCCTCGCGAGCTAGCTCGCCTATGTTGGACGCTTCGGGCCTTCGGCCCTACGCGGAGCTCGGCCTTCGGCCTTCGCGGGTACGAAGCTTCGCCTTCGGGCCTTCGGCCCTCAGGCTCAGCTTAAATAGTTACACAGATTTTATTATAAGTAGAAAAGCTTTGTTTTCTCGCAGCTCGGCCTCCGGCCTCGCAGGCTACCGCGCCTCTATGGGACGCTCCGGGCCTTCGGCCCTACGCGGAGCTCGGCCTGCGGCCTTCGCTGGGGTTTGAAGCGAACCGTCGGGCCTGCGGCCCTCCGGTTCGCTTATTAAGACAGTTAGGAAGGGCAGTTTCACCGCGTGGGCTCGCCCGTCGGGCCTTCGGCCCTCGGGCTCGCGCGGAGAGCACCTCGATCGTGACGCTCCGGGCCTTCGGCCCTACGCGGAGCTCGGCCTTCGGCCTTCGCGGGCTTGACGCCTCGCCATCGGGCCTTCGGCCCTCAGGCTCGGCTTATTAAGATACTGGGGTTGTTGAACGCTTGGTAGCTCGATTTGCTCGGAGCTCGGCCTTCGGCCTCGCTTTAAATTACTTGGAGGTGACGCGCTTGGGCACTCGGGTCGAAGCTCCGGGCCTTCGGCCCTCCGCAAGGTCGGCCTTCGGCCTCCCACCCTGAAGCTCGCCCTTCGGGCTCGCTTAACTTAGATTTATATTGGTTCTGGTAATGTTCCGGCCCTCCTGCAGCGAGGCCTTCGGCCTCGCCCAAAATTACTGGGGTTGGGGACCCTCTTGGGCCCCGGGAGTGAAGCTCCGGGCCTTCGGCCCTCCGCGGGGTCGGCCTTCGGCCTCCCGGCCTGAAGCTCGCCCTTCGGGCTCGCTTAACTTACTTGGGATTTTGACTTTTTGTTCGGGGTCACCGCCATCTTGGATTTTTTTCAAAATTTTATTTCAGATTATTATTCCTGGGCCCAAATAATGCCCGCATGCCAAATTTCAGCGCGATCGGACCATTATTTTGAAAAATCCATACAAAATTTTTTTTGTGCAAAAAATCTGAAAAAAATTTTTTCCGAATCTGGAGAGCCCAAAAGTCACGCACAGCGATTTCCAGCTCGATCGGATGAAAAAAAATTTTTCGAAAAAAAAAAAAATTTTTTTTGCAAAAATTTTTTGCCCACCTGACAGCTCTCGGGGTCCTCTATGACATTTGGTCGAGCACCCCCCACCTATCTCCCCCCGTTTAAGAGTTCCCATACAAACTTTGACGGGCCCTACGGCGGCCATCTTGGATCCGAGAATCACAAAAACACTTTTTCTTTAATCGAGGACCCTCAGAGATTCTCCCACAAAAAAATCCGGCTCGAAGGACCAATTTGAAAATTTGGAGCAAAATTTTTTTTTTTTTTTTGAAAAAATTTTTGCGGCTTTAAAAACTGTCAGCAGTTCCCTATGACATTTGGTCGAGCACCCCCCACCTAGGTCTCACCGTTTAGCCAGGCCGTCGAACATTTTTTGACCAGGGGGCAAATCCTGAAATGTCAGATTTTTCCCGGGGTCACCAGAGCGCCCTCTATGCAATCGTACATAACACTATACCACACCGTACCTCCTTCTGGGAGAACAATCATGTCATTCAGAAATCAGTCGGGATGCAGCTATATATATTATTAACTAGTTTTTTGCTCTGTGCGCGAGGCCCAAGGGCCTCGCGGGCCTCTCTTTTTGTCGACTGGAGGGGTGGGGTATTGGAGATATTTTTTTATTTTCTTAAATTTTTTTATTATTGTTTTTGTATTAATTTTTACTTTTGTCGCAGTAATAGGGCTTGTGAGCTGGACTCCTGCAGCTCGGCCTTCGGCCTCGCGAGCTGTCACGCCTCGGAGGGACGCTTCGGGCCTTCGGCCCTACGCGGAGCTCGGCCTTCGGCCTTCGCGGATTGTCGAAACGAATCGTCGGGCCTGCGGCCCTCCGATTCGTTTTCATGTTACACTTTTTCATTGAGTAGCATGGGGGTTCTGGACTCATGCAGCTCGGCCTTCGGCCTCGCGAGCTGGCGCGCCTGTGTTGGACGCTTCGGGCCTTCGGCCCTACGCGGAGCTCGGCCTTCGGCCTTCGCAGGTTGTCGAAACGAATCGTCGGGCCTGCGGCCCTCCGATTCGTTTTCAAGTTACACTTTTTCATTGAGTAGCATAGGAGTTCTGGACTCAAGCAGCTCGGCCTTCGGCCTCGCGAGCTAGCTCGCCTGTGTTGGACGCTTCGGGCCTTCGGCCCTACGCGGAGCTCGGCCTTCGGCCTTCGCGGGTACGAAGCTTCGCCTTCGGGCCTTCGGCCCTCAGGCTCAGCTTATATAGTTACTCGGATTTTATTATACGTAGAAAAGCTTTGTTTTCTCGCAGCTCGGCCTCCGGCCTCGCAGGCTACCGCGCCTCTATGGGACGCTCCGGGCCTTCGGCCCTACGCGGAGCTCGGCCTACGGCCTTCGCTGGGGTTCGAAGCGAACCGTCGGGCCTGCGGCCCTCCGGTTCGCTTATTAAGACAGTTAGGAAGGGCAGTTTCACCGCGTGGGCTCGCCCGTCGGGCCTTCGGCCCTCGGGCTCGCGCGGAGAGCACCTCGATCGTGACGCTCCGGGCCTTCGGCCCTACGCGGAGCTCGGCCTTCGGACTTCGCGGCCTTGACGCCTCGCCATCGGGCCTTCGGCCCTCAGGCTCGGCTTATTAAAATACTGGCGTTATTGAACGCTTGGTAGCTCGATTTGCTCGGAGCTCGGCCTTCGGCCTCGCTTTAAATTACTTGGGGGTGACGCGCTTGGGCACTCGGGTCGAAGCTCCGGGCCTTCGGCCCTCCGCGAGGTCGGCCTTCGGCCTCCCACCCTGAAGCTCGCCCTTCGGGCTCGCTTAACATAGATTTATATTGGTTCTGGTAATGTTCCGGCCCTCCCGCAGCGAGGCCTTCGGCCTCGCCCAAAATTACTGGGGTCGGGGACCCCCTTGGGCCCCGGGAGTGAAGCTCCGGGCCTTCGGCCCTCCGCGGGGTCGGCCTTCGGCCTCCCGGCCTGAAGCTCGCCCTTCGGGCTCGCTTAACTTACTTGGGATTTTGACTTTTTGTTCGGGGTCGCCGCCATCTTGGATTTTTTTCCAAATTTTTTTTCAGATTATCACTCCTGGGCCCAAATAATGCCCGCATGCCAAATTTCAGCGCGATCGGACCATTATTTCGAAAAATCCATACAAAATTTTTTTTGTGCAAAAAATCTGAAAAAAATTTTTTCGGAATCTGGAGAGCCCAAAAGTCACGCACAGCGATTTCCAGCTCGATCGGATGAAAAAAATTTTTTTGAAAAAAAAAAAAAATTTTTTTTGCAAAAATTTTTTGTCCACCTGACAGCTCTCGGGGTCCTCTATGACATTTGGTCGAGCACCCCCCACCTATCTCCCCCCGTTTAAGAGTTCCCATACAAACTTTGACGGGCCCTACGGCGGCCATCTTGGATCCGAGAATCACAAAAACACTTTTTCTTTAATCTAGGACCCTGAGAGATTCTACCACAAAAAAATCCGGCTCGAAGGACCATTTTGAAAATTTGGTGCAAAATTTTTTTTTTTTTTTTTGGAAAAATTTTTGCGGCTTTAAAAACTGTCAGCAGTTCCCTATGACATTTGGTCGAGCACCCCCCACCTAGGTCTCACCGTTTAGCCGGGCCGTCGAACATTTTTTGACCAGGGAGCAAATCCTGAAATGTCAGATTTTTCCCTAGGTCACAAGAGCGCCCTCTATGCAACCGTATATAACACTAACCCCCACCAATACTCCTTCCGGGAGAACAATCATGTCATTCAGAAATGAGTGGTAATGCAGCTATATATATTATTAACTAGTTTTTTGCTCTGTGCGCGAGGCCCAAGGGCCTCGCGGGCCTCTCTTTTTGTCGACTGTGACAGTGGAGGACTCGAGATTTATTTTTTATTTTCTTTAATTTTTTTATTATTATTTTTGTATTAATTTTTACTTTTGTCGCAGTAATAGGGCTTGTGAGCTGGACTCCTGCAGCTCGGCCTTCGGCCTCGCGAGCTGTCACGCCTCTGAGGGACGCTTCGGGCCTTCGGCCCTACGCGGAGCTCGGCCTTCGGCCTTCGCAGATTGTCGAAACGAATCGTCGGGCCTGCGGCCCTCCGATTCGTTTTCATGTTACACTTTTTCATTGAGTAGCATGGATGCGTTGGACTCCTGCAGCTCGGCCTTCGGCCTCGCGAGCTGGCGCGCCTGTGTTGGACGCTTCGGGCCTTCGGCCCTACGCGGAGCTCGGCCTTTGGCCTTCGCAGATTGTCGAAACGAATCGTCGGGCCTGCGGCCCTCCGATTCGTTTTCATGTTACACTTTTTCATTGAGTAGCATGGGGGTTCTGGACTCAAGCAGCTCGGCCTTCGGCCTCGCGAGCTGGCGCGCCTGTGTTGGACGCTTCGGGCCTTCGGCCCTACGCGGAGCTCGGCCTTCGGCCTTCGCAGGTTGTCGAACGAATCGTCGGGCCTGCGGCCCTCCGATTCGTTTTCATGTTGCAATTTTTCATTGAGTAGCATGGATGCGTTGGACTCCTGCAGCTCGGCCTTCGGCCTCGCGAGCTGGCGCGCCTGTGTTGGACGCTTCGGGCCTTCGGCCCTACGCGGAGCTCGGCCTTCGGCCTTCGCGGCTACGAAGCTTCGCCTTCGGGCCTTCGGCCCTCCGGCTCAGCTTATATAATTATACAGATTTTATTATACGTAGAAAAGCTTTGTTTTCTCGCAGCTCGGCCTCCGGCCTCGCAGGCTATCGCGCTTCTATGGGACGCTCCGGGCCTTCGGCCCTACGCGGAGCTCGGCCTGCGGCCTTCGCTGGGGTTCGAAGCGAACCGTCGGGCCTGCGGCCCTCCGGTTCGCTTGTTAAGACAGTTAGGAAGGGTAGTTTCACCGCGTGGGCTCGCCCGTCGGGCCTTCGGCCCTCGGGCTCGCGCGGAGAGCACCTCGATCGTGACGCTCCGGGCCTTCGGCCCTACGCGGAGCTCGGCCTGCGGCCTTCGCGGGCTTGACGCCTCGCCATCGGGCCTTCGGCCCTCAGGCTCGGCTTATTAAGATACTGGGGTTGTTGAACGCTTGGTAGCTCGATTTGCTCGGAGCTCGGCCTTCGGCCTCGCTTTAAATTACTTGGGGGTGACGCGCTTGGGCCCTCGGGGTGAAGCTCCGGGCCTTCGGCCCTCCGCGAGGTCGGCCTTCGGCCTCCCACCCTGAAGCTCGCCCTTCGGGCTCGCTTAACATAGATTTATATTGGTTCTGGTAATGTTCCGGCCCTCCTGCAGCGAGGCCTTCGGCCTCGCCCAAAAATACTGGGGTCGGGGACCCCCTTGGGCCCCGGGAGGGACGCTCCGGGCCTTCGGCCCTCCGCGGGGTCGGCCTTCGGCCTCCCGGCCTGAAGCTCGCCCTTCGGGCTCGCTTAACTTACTTGGGATTTTGACTTTTTGTTCGGGGTCGCCGCCATCTTGGATTTTTTTCCAAATTTTTTTTCAGATTATCACTCCTGGGCCCAAATAATGCCCGCATGCCAAATTTCAGCGCGATCGGACCATTATTTCGAAAAATCCATACAAAATTTTTTTTGTGCAAAAAATCTGAAAAAAATTTTTTCGGAATCTGGAGAGCCCAAAAGTCACGCACAGCGATTTCCAGCTCGATCGGATGAAAAAAAATTTTTCGAAAAAAAAAAAAAATTTTTTTTGCAAAAATTTTTTGCCCACCTGACAGCTCTTGGGGTCCTCTATGACATTTGGTCGAGCACCCTCCACCTATCTCCCCCCGTTTAAGAGTTCCCATACAAACTTTGACGGGCCCTACGGCGGCCATCTTGGATCCGAGAATCACAAAAACACTTTTTCTTTAATCTAGGTCACTCAGAGATTCTACCACAAAAAAATCCGGCTCGAAGGACCATTTTGAAATTTGAGTGCAAAATTTTTTTTTTTTTTTTGGAAAAATTTTTGCGGCTTTAAAAACTGTCAGCAGTTCCCTATGACATTTGGTCGAGCACCCCCCACCTAGGTCTCACCGTTTAGCCAGGCCGTCGAACATTTTTCGACCAGGGAGCAAATCCTGAAATGTCAGATTTTTCCCTACGTCACCGGCGCGCCCCCTATACGACGGTATATAACACTAACCCCTACCGTAACTCCTTCTGGGAGAACAATCATGTCATTCAGAAATGAGTGGTAATGCAGCTATATATATTATTAACTAGTTTTTTGCTCTGTGCGCGAGGCCCAAGGGCCTCGCGGGCCTCTCTTTTTGTCGACTGGACGAGTGGAGGACTCGAGATTTATTTTTTATTTTCTTTAATTTTTTTATTATTGTTTTTGTATTATTTTTTAATTATGTTGCAGTTTTGGGCTTTTGAGCTGGACTCCTGCAGCTCGGCCTTCGGCCTCGCGAGCTGTCAGGCCTCTGAGGGACGCTTCGGGCCTTCGGCCCTACGCGGAGCTCGGCCTTCGGCCTTCGCGGGCTGTCGAAACGAATCGTCGGGCCTGCGGCCCTCCGATTCGTTTTCATGTTACACTTTTTCATTGAGTAGCATGGATGCGTTGGACTCCTGCAGCTCGGCCTTCGGCCTCGCGAGCTGGCGCGCCTGTGTTGGACGCTTCGGGCCTTCGGCCCTACGCGGAGCTCGGCCTTCGGCCTTCGCAGATTGTCGAAACGAATCGTCGGGCCTGCGGCCCTCCGATTCGTTTTCATGTTACACTTTTTCATTGCATAGCATGGGGGCCCTAGACTCTGGCAGCTCGGCCTTCGGCCTCGCGAGCTGGCGCGCCTATGTTGGACGCTCCGGGCCTTCGGCCCTACGCGGAGCTCGGCCTTCGGCCTTCGCTATTTATCGAATCGAATCGTCGGGCCTGCGGCCCTCCGATTCGTTTTCATGTTACACTTTTTCATTGAGTAGCATGGGAGCACTGGACTCTGGCAGCTCGGCCTTCGGCCTCGCGAGCTGGTGCGCCTGTGTTGGACGCGTCGGGCCTTCGGCCCTACGCGGAGCTCGGCCTGCGGCCTTCGCTGAGGTTCGAAGCGAACTGTCGGGCCTGCGGCCCTCCGGTTCGCTTATTAAGACAGTTAGGAAGGGCAGTTTCACCGCGTGGGCTCGCCCGTCGGGCCTTCGGCCCTCGGGCTCGCGCGGAGAGCATCTCAATCGTGACGCTCCGGGCCTTCGGCCCTACGCGGAGCTCGGCCTTCGGCCTTCGCGGGCTTGACGCCTCGCCATCGTGCCTTCGGCCCTCAGGCTCGGCTTATTAAGATACTGGGGTTGTTGAACGCTTGGTAGCTCGATTTGCTCGGAGCTCGGCCTTCGGCCTCGCTTTAAATTACTTGGAGGTGACGCGCTTGGGCCCTCGGGTCGAAGCTCCGGGCCTTCGGCCTTCCGCGAGGTCGGCCTTCGGCCTCCCACCCTGAAGCTGTCACGCCTCTGAGGGACGCTTCGGGCCTTCGGCCCTACGCGGAGCTCGGCCTTCGGCCTTCGCAGATTGTCGAAACGAATCGTCGGGCCTGCGGCCCTCCGATTCGTTTTCATGTTACACTTTTTCATTGAGTAGCATGCATGCCTTGGACTCCTGCAGCTCGGCCTTCGGCCTCGCGAGCTGGCGCGCCTGTGTTGGACGCTTCGGGCCTTCGGCCCTACGCGGAGCTCGGTCTTCGGCCTTCGCAGGTTGTCGAAACGAATCGTCGGGCCTGCGGCCCTCCGATTCGTTTTCAAGTTACACTTTTTCATTGAGTAGCATGGGGGTTCTGGACTCAAGCAGCTCGGCCTTCGGCCTCGCGAGCTGGCGCGCCTGTGTTGGACGCTTCAGGCCTTCGGCCCTACGCGGAGCTCGGCCTTCGGCCTTCGCAGCTACGAAGCTTCGCCTTCGGGCCTTCGGCCCTCAGGCTCAGCTTATATAGTTACACAGGTTTTATTATACGTAGAAAAGCTTTGTTTTCTCGCAGCTCGGCCTCCGGCCTCGCAGGCTACCGCGCCTCTATGGGACGCTCCGGGCCTTCGGCCCTACGCGGAGCTCGGCCTGCGGCCTTCGCTGGGGTTTGAAGCGAACCGTCGGGCCTGCGGCCCTCCGGTTCGCTTATTAAGACAGTTAGAAAGGGCAGTTTCACCGCGTGGGCTCGCCCGTCGGGCCTTCGGCCCTCGGGCTCGCGCGGAGAGCACCTCGATCGTGACGCTCCGGGCCTTCGGCCCTACGCGGAGCTCGGCCTTCGGCCTTCGCGGGCTTGACGCCTCGCCATCGGGCCTTCGGCCCTCAGGCTCGGCTTATTAAGATACTGGGGTTGTTGAACGCTTGGTAGCTCGATTTGCTCGGAGCTCGGCCTTCGGCCTCGCTTTAAATTACTTGGAGGTGACTCGCTTGGGCCCTCGGGGTGAAGCTCCGGGCCTTCGGCCCTCCGCGAGGTCGGCCTTCGGCCTCCCACCCTGAAGCTCGCCCTTCGGGCTCGCTTAACATAGATTTATATTGGTTCTGGTAATGTTCCGGCCCTCCTGCAGCGAGGCCTTCGGCCTCGCCCAAAATTACTGGGGTTCGGGACCCCCATGGGCCCCGGGATTGAAGCTCCGGGCCTTCGGCCCTCCGCGGGGTCGGCCTTCGGCCTCCCGGCCTGAAGCTCGCCCTTCGGGCTCGCTTAACTTACTTGGGATTTTGACTTTTTGTTCGGGGTCGCCGCCATCTTGAATTTTTTTCAAAATTTTTTTTCAGATTATCACTCCTGGGCCCAAATAATGCCCGCATGCCAAATTTAAGCGCGATCGGACCATTATTTCGAAAAATCCATACAAAATTTTTTTTGTGCAAAAAATCTGAAAAAAATTTTTTCGGAATCTGGAGAGCCCAAAAGTCACGCACAGCGATTTCCAGCTCGATCGGATGAAAAAAAATTTTTCGAAAAAAAAAAAAATTTTTTTTTGCAAAAATTTTTTGCCCACCTGACAGCTCTCGGGGTCCTCTATGACATTTGGTCGAGCACCCCCCACCTATCTCCCCCCGTTTAAGAGTTCCCATACAAACTTTGACGGGCCCTACGGCGGCCATCTTGGATCCGAGAATCACAAAAACACTTTTTCTTTAATCTAGGTCCCTCAGAGATTCTGCCACAAAAAAATCCGGCTCGAAGGACCATTTTGAAAATTTGGTGCAAAAATTTTTTTTTTTTTTTCGAAAAATTTTTACGGCTTTAAAAACTGTCAGCAGTTCCCTATGACATTTGGTCGAGCACCCCCCGTCTAACTTTCACCGTTGAGCCAGGCCGTCGAACATTTTTTGACCAGGGAGCAAATCCTGAAATGTCAGATTTTTCCCTAGGTCAAAAGAGCGCCCTCTATGCAACCATATATAACACTAACCCCCACCAATACTCCTTCTGGGAGAACAATCATGTCATTCAGAAATGAGTGGTAATGCAGCTATATATATTATTAACTAGTTTTTTGCTCTGTGCGCGAGGCCCAAGGGCCTCGCGGGCCTCTCTTTTTGTCGACTGGAGGAGTGGAGGACTCGAGATTTATTTTTTATTTTCTTTCATTTTTTTATTATTGTTTTTGTATTATTTTCTACTTTTATCGCAGTTTTTGGGCTTTTGAGCTGGACTCTTGCAGCTCGGCCTTCGGCCTCGCGAGCTGTCAGGCCTCTGAGGGACGCTTCGGGCCTTCGGCCCTACGCGGAGCTCGGCCTTCGGCCTTCGCGGATTGTCGAAACGAATCGTCGGGCCTGCAGCCCTCCGATTCGTTTTCATGTTACACTTTTTCATTGAGTAGCATGGATGCGTTGGACTCCTGCAGCTCGGCCTTCGGTCTCGCGAGCTGTCGCACCTCTGAGGGACGCTTCGGGCCTTCGGCCCTACGCGGAGCTCGGCCTTCGGCCTTCGCAGGTTATCGAAACGAATCGTCGGGCCTACGGCCCTCCGATTCGTTTACATGTTACACTTTTTCAATGAGTAGCATGGGGGTTCTGGACTCAAGCAGCTCGGCCTTCGGCCTCGCGAGCTGGCGCGCCTGTGTTGGACGCTTCGGGCCTTCGGCCCTACGCGGAGCTCGGCCTTCGGCCTTCGCGGCAACGATATAGTTACTCAGATTTTAGTATACGTAGAAAAGCTTTATTTTCTCGCAGCTCGGCCTCCGGCCTCGCAGGCTATCGCGCCTCTATGGGACGCTCCGGGCCTTCGGCCCTACGCGGAGCTCGGCCTGCGGCCTTCGCTGGGGTTCGAAGCGAACCGTCGGGCCTGCGGCCCTCCGGTTCGCTTATTAAAACAGTTAGGAAGGGCAGTTTCACCGCGTGGGCTCGCCCGTCGGGCCTTCGGCCCTCGGGCTCGCGCGGAGAGCACCTCGATCGTGACGCTCCGGGCCTTCGGCCCTACGCGGAGCTCGGCCTTCGGCCTTCGCGGGGTTGACGCCTCGCCATCGGGCCTTCGGCCCTCAGGCTCGGCTTATTAAGGTACTGGGGTTGTTGAACGCTTGGTAGCTCGATTTGCTCGGAGCTCGGCCTTCGGCCTCGCTTTAAATTACTTGGGGGTGCCGCGCTTGGGCCCTCGGGGTGAAGCTCCGGGCCTTCGGCCCTCCGCGAGGTCGGCCTTCGGCCTCCCACCCTGAAGCTCGCCCTTCGGGCTCGCTTAACAGATTTATATTGGTTCTGGTAATGTTCCGGCCCTCCTGCAGCGAGGCCTTCGGCCTCGCCCAAAATTACTGGGGTTCGGGACCCCCTCGGGCCCCGGGAGTGAAGCTCTGGGCCTTCGGCCCTCCGCGGGGTCGGCCTTCGGCCTCCCGGCCTGAAGCTCGCCCTTCGGGCTCGCTTAACTTACTTGGGATTTTGACTTTTTGTTCGGGGGCGCCGCCATCTTGGATTTTTTTCCAAATTTTTTTTCAGATTATCACTCCTGGGCCCAAATAATGTCCGCATGCCAAATTTCAGCCCGATCGGACCATTATTTCGAAAAATCCATACAAATTTTTTTTTGTGCAAAAAATCTGAAAAAATTTTTTTCGGAATCTGGAGAGCCCAACAGTCACGCACAGCGATTTTCAGCTCGATCGAATGAAAAAAAATTTTTCGAAAAAAAAAAAAATTTTTTTTTGCAAAAATTTTTTGCCCACCTGACAGCTCTCGGGGTCCTCTATGACATTTGGTCGAGCACCCCCCACCTATCTCCCCCCGTTTAAGAGTTCCCATACAAACTTTGACGGGCCCTACGGCGGCCATCTTGGATCCGAGAATCACAAAAACACTTTTTCTTTAATCTAGGACCCTCAGAGATTCTACCACAAAAAAATCCGGCTCGAAGGACCATTTTGAAAATTTGGTGCAAATTTTTTTTTTTTTTTTCGAAAAAATTTTTATGGCTTCAAAAACTGTCAGCAGTTCCCTATGACATTTGGTCGAGCACCCCCCACCTAGGTCTCACCGTTTAGCCAGGCCGTCGAACATTTTTTGACCAGGAAGCAAATCCTCAAATGTCAGATTTTTCCCGGTGCCTCGGGATTGCCCTCTATACGACCGTATATAACACTATACCCCACCATACCTCCTTCTGGGAGATCAATTGGATATGTCAGAAATCAGTGGTAATGCAGCTATATATATTATTAACTAGTTTTTTGCTCTGTGCGCGAGGCCCAAGGGCCTCGCGGGCCTCTCTTTTTGTCGACTGAGGTCGAGGCCGTGGAGATGTGTTTTTTATTTTCTTTAATTTTTTTATTATTGTTTTTGTATTAATTTTTACTTTTGTCGCAGTAATAGGGCTTGTGAGCTGGACTCCTGCAGCTCGGCCTTCGGCCTCGCGAGCTGTCACGCCTCTGAGGGACGCTTCGGGCCTTCGGCCCTACGCGGAGCTCGGCCTTCGGCCTTCGCAGGTTGTCGAAACGAATCGTCGGGCCTGCGGCCCTCCGATTCGTTTTCATGTTACACTCTTTTCATTGAGTAGCATGGATGCCTTGGCCTCCTGCAGCTCGGCCTTCGGCCTCGCGAGCTGTCACGCCTCTGAGGGACGCTTCGGGCCTTCGGCCCTACGCGGAGCTCGGCCTTCGGCCTTCGCAGATTGTCGAAACGAATCGTCGGGCCTGCGGCCCTCCGATTCGTTTACATGTTACACTTTTTCATTGCGTAGCATGGGAGCACTGGACTCTGGCAGCTCGGCCTTCGGCCTCGCGAGCTGGCGCGCCTGTGTTGGACGCTTCGGGCCTTCGGCCCTACGCGGAGCTCGGCCTTCGGCCTTCGCGGCTACGAAGCTTCGCCTTCGGGCCTTCGGCCCTCAGGCTCAGCTTATATAGTTACTCAGATTTTATTATACGTAGAATAGCTTTACTTTCTCGCAGCTCGGCCTCCGGCCTCGCAGGCTACCGCGCCCCTATGGGACGCTCCGGGCCTTCGGCCCTACGCGGAGCTCGGCCTACGGCCTTCGCTGGGGTTCGAAGCGAACCGTCGGGCCTGCGGCCCTCCGGTTCGCTTATTAAGACAGTTAGGAAGGGCAGTTTCACCGCGTGGGCTCGCCCGTCGGGCCTTCGGCCCTCGGGTTCGCGCGGAGAGCACCTCGATCGTGACGCTCCGGGCCTTCGGCCCTACGCGGAGCTCGGCCTTCGGCCTTCGCGGGCTTGACGCCTCGCCATCGGGCCTTCGGCCCTCAGGCTCGGCTTATTAAGATACTGGGGTTGTTGAACGCTTGGTAGCCCGATTTGCTCGGAGCTCGGCCTTCGGCCTCGCTTTAAATTACTTGGAGGTGACGCGCTTGGGCCCTCGGGGTGAAGCTCCGGGCCTTCGGCCCTCCGCGAGGTCGGCCTTCGGCCTCCCACCCTGAAGCTCGCCCTTCGGGCTCGCTTAACATAGATTTATATTGGTTCTGGTAATGTTCCGGCCCTCCTGCAGCGAGGCCTTCGGCCTCGCCCAAAATTACTGGGGTTCGGGACCCCCTTGGGCCCCGGGAGTGAAGCTCCGGGCCTTCGGCCCTCCGCGGGGTCGGCCTTCGGCCTCCCGGCCTGAAGCTCGCCCTTCGGGCTCGCTTAACTTACTTGGGATTTTGACTTTTTGTTCGGGGTCGCCGCCATCTTGGATTTTTTTCCAAATTTTTTTTCAGATTATAACTCCTGGGCCCAAATAATGCCCGCATGCCAAATTTCAGCGCGATCGGACCATTATTTCGAAAAATCCATACAAAATTTTTTTTGTGCAAAAAATCTGAAAAAAATTTTTTCGGAATCTGGAGAGCCCAAAAGTCACGCACAGCGATTTCCAGCTCGATCGGATGAAAAAAAATTTTTCGAAAAAAAAAAAAAATTTTTTTTGCAAAAATTTTTTGCCCATCGAATGGCTCTCGGGGTCCTCTGTGACATTTGGTCGAGCACCCCCCACCTATCTCCCCCCGTTTAAGAGTTCCCATACAAACTTTGACGGGCCCTACGGCGGCCATCTTGGATCCGAGAATCACAAAAACACTTTTTCTTTAATCTAGGACCCTGAGAGATTCTACCACAAAAAAATCCGGCTCGAAGGACCATTTTGAAAATTGAGTGCAAAATTTTTTTTTTTTTTTTGAAAAAATTTTTGCGGCTTCAAAAACTGTCAGCAGTTCCCTATGACATTTGGTCGAGCACCCCCCGTCTAACTTTCACCGTTGAGCCAGGCAGTAGAACATTTTTTGACCAGGGAGCAAATCCTGAAATGTCAGATTTTTCCCTAGGTCACAAGAGCGCCCTCTATGCAACCGTATATAACACTAACCCCCACCAATACTCCTTCTGGGAGAACAATCATGTCATTCAGAAATGAGTGGTAATGCAGCTATATATATTATTAACTAGTTTTTTGCTCTGTGCGCGAGGCCCAAGGGCCTCGCGGGCCTCTCTTTTTGTCGACTGGAGGGGTGGGGTATTGGAGATATTTTTTTATTTTCTTAAATTTTTTTATTATTGTTTTTGTATTAATTTTTACTTTTGTCGCAGTAATAGGGCTTGTGAGCTGGACTCCTGCAGCTCGGCCTTCGGCCTCGCGAGCTGTCAGGCCTCTGAGGGACGCTTCGGGCCTTCGGCCCTACGCGGAGCTCGGCCTTCGGCCTTCGCAGATTGTCGAAACGAATCGTCGGGCCTGCGGCCCTCCGATTCGTTTTCATGTTACACTTTTTCATTGAGTAGCATGGGGGTTCTGGACTCATGCAGCTCGGCCTTCGGCCTCGCGAGCTGGCGCGCCTGTGTTGGACGCTTCGGGCCTTCGGCCCTACGCGGAGCTCGGCCTTCGGCCTTCCCAGATTGTCGAAACGAATCGTCGGGCCTGCGGCCCTCCGATTCGTTTTCATGTTACACTTTTTCATTGAGTAGCATGGGAGTTCTGGACTCAAGCAGCTCGGCCTTCGGCCTCGCGAGCTGGCTCGCCTGTATTGGACGCTTCGGGCCTTCGGCCCTACGCGGAGCTCGGCCTTCGGCCTTCGCGGCTACGAAGCTTCGCCTTCGGGCCTTCGGCCCTCCGGCTCAGCTTATATAGTTACACAGATTTTTTTATACGTAGAAAAGCTTTGTTTTCTCGCAGCTCGGCCTCCGGCCTCGCAGGCTATCGCGCCTCTACGGGACGCTCCGGGCCTTCGGCCCTACGCGGAGCTCGGCCTGCGGCCTTCGCTGGGGTTCGAAGCGAACCGTCGGGCCTGCGGCCCTCCGGTTCGCTTATTAAGACAGTTAGGAAGGGCAGTTTCACCGCGTGGGCTCGCCCGTCGGGCCTTCGGCCCTCGGGCTCGCGCGGAGAGCACCTCGATCGTGACGCTCCGGGCCTTCGGCCCTACGCGGAGCTCGGCCTTCGGCCTTCGCGGGCTTGACGCCTCGCCATCGGGCCTTCGGCCCTCAGGCTCGGCTTATTAAGATACTGGGGTTGTTGAACGCTTAGTAGCTCGATTTGCTCGGAGCTCGGCCTTCGGCCTCGCTTTAAATTACTTGGGGGTGACGCGCTTGGGCACTCGGGTCGAGGCTCCGGGCCTTCGGCCCTCCGCGAGGTCGGCCTTCGGCCTCCCGCCCTGAAGCTCGCCCTTCGGGCTCGCTTAACATAGATTTATATTGGTTCTGGTAATGTTCCGGCCCTCCTGCAGCGAGGCCTTCGGCCTCGCCCAAAATTACTGGAGTTCGGGACCCCCTTGGGCTCCGGGAGTGAAGCTCCGGGCCTTCGGCCCTCCGCGGGGTCGGCCTTCGGCCTCCCGGCCTGAAGCTCGCCCTTCGGGCTCGCTTAACTTACTTAGGATTTTGACTTTTTGTTCGGGGTGTCCGCCATCTTGGATTTTTTTCCAAATTTTTTTTCAGATTATCACTCCTGGGCCCAAATAATGCCCGCATGCCAAATTTCAGCGCGATCGGACCATTATTTCGAAAAATCCATACAAAATTTTTTTTGTGCAAAAAATCTGAAAAAAATTTTTTCGGAATCTGGAGAGCCCAAAAGTCACGCACAGCGATTTCCAGCTCGATCGGAAGAAAAAAAAATTTTCGCAAAAAAAAAAAAATTTTTTTTTGCAAAAATTTTTTGCCCACCTGACAGCTCTCGGGGTCCTCTATGACGTTTTGGTCGAGCACCCCCCACCTATCTCCCCCCGTTTAAGAGTTCCCATACAAACTTTGACGGCCCCTACGGCGGCCATCTTGGATCCGAGAATCACAAAAACACTTTTTCTTTAATCTAGGACCCTGAAAGATTCTACCACAAAAAAAATCCGGCTCGAAGGACCATTTTGAAAATTTGGTGCAAATTTTTTTTTTTTTTTCGGCAAAAATTTTTACGGCTTTAAAAACTGTCAGCAGTTCCCTATGACATTTGGTCGAGCACCCCCCACCTAGGTCTCACCGTTTAGCCGGGCCGTCGCACATTTTTTGACCAGGGAGCAAATCCTGAAATGTCAGATTTTTCCCTAGGTCACAAGAGCGCCCTCTATGCAACCGTATATAACACTAACCCCCACCAATACTCCTTCTGGGAGAACAATCATGTCATTCAGAAATGAGTGGTAATGCAGCTATATATATTATTAACTAGTTTTTTGCTCTGTGCGCGAGGCCCAAGGGCCTCGCGGGCCTCTCTTTTTGTCGACTGGAGGGGGTGGGGTATTGGAGATATTTTTTTATTTTCTTAAATTTTTTTATTATTGTTTTTGTATTAATTTTTACTTTTGTCGCAGTAATAGGGCTTGTGAGCTGGACTCCTGCAGCTCGGCCTTCGGCCTCGCGAGCTGTCACGCCTCGGAGGGACGCTTCGGGCCTTCGGCCCTACGCGGAGCTCGGCCTTCGGCCTTCGCGGATTGTCGAAACGAATCGTCGGGCCTGCGGCCCTCCGATTCGTTTTCATGTTACACTTTTTCATTGAGTAGCATGGGGGTTCTGGACTCATGCAGCTCGGCCTTCGGCCTCGCGAGCTGGCGCGCCTGTGTTGGACGCTTCGGGCCTTCGGCCCTACGCGGAGCTCGGCCTTCGGCCTTCGCAGGTTGTCGAAACGAATCGTCGGGCCTGCGGCCCTCCGATTCGTTTTCAAGTTACACTTTTTCATTGAGTAGCATAGGAGTTCTGGACTCAAGCAGCTCGGCCTTCGGCCTCGCGAGCTAGCTCGCCTGTGTTGGACGCTTCGGGCCTTCGGCCCTACGCGGAGCTCGGCCTTCGGCCTTCGCGGGTACGAAGCTTCGCCTTCGGGCCTTCGGCCCTCAGGCTCAGCTTATATAGTTACTCGGATTTTATTATACGTAGAAAAGCTTTGTTTTCTCGCAGCTCGGCCTCCGGCCTCGCAGGCTACCGCGCCTCTATGGGACGCTCCGGGCCTTCGGCCCTACGCGGAGCTCGGCCTACGGCCTTCGCTGGGGTTCGAAGCGAACCGTCGGGCCTGCGGCCCTCCGGTTCGCTTATTAAGACAGTTAGGAAGGGCAGTTTCACCGCGTGGGCTCGCCCGTCGGGCCTTCGGCCCTCGGGCTCGCGCGGAGAGCACCTCGATCGTGACGCTCCGGGCCTTCGGCCCTACGCGGAGCTCGGCCTTCGGACTTCGCGGCCTTGACGCCTCGCCATCGGGCCTTCGGCCCTCAGGCTCGGCTTATTAAAATACTGGCGTTATTGAACGCTTGGTAGCTCGATTTGCTCGGAGCTCGGCCTTCGGCCTCGCTTTAAATTACTTGGGGGTGACGCGCTTGGGCACTCGGGTCGAAGCTCCGGGCCTTCGGCCCTCCGCGAGGTCGGCCTTCGGCCTCCCACCCTGAAGCTCGCCCTTCGGGCTCGCTTAACATAGATTTATATTGGTTCTGGTAATGTTCCGGCCCTCCCGCAGCGAGGCCTTCGGCCTCGCCCAAAATTACTGGGGTCGGGGACCCCCTTGGGCCCCGGGAGTGAAGCTCCGGGCCTTCGGCCCTCCGCGGGGTCGGCCTTCGGCCTCCCGGCCTGAAGCTCGCCCTTCGGGCTCGCTTAACTTACTTGGGATTTTGACTTTTTGTTCGGGGTCGCCGCCATCTTGGATTTTTTTCCAAATTTTTTTTTCAGATTATCACTCCTGGGCCCAAATAATGCCCGCATGCCAAATTTCAGCGCGATCGGACCATTATTTCGAAAAATCCATACAAAATTTTTTTTGTGCAAAAAATCTGAAAAAAATTTTTTCGGAATCTGGAGAGCCCAAAAGTCACGCACAGCGATTTCCAGCTCGATCGGATGAAAAAAATTTTTTTGAAAAAAAAAAAAAAATTTTTTTTGCAAAAATTTTTTTGTCCACCTGACAGCTCTCGGGGTCCTCTATGACATTTGGTCGAGCACCCCCCACCTATCTCCCCCCGTTTAAGAGTTCCCATACAAACTTTGACGGGCCCTACGGCGGCCATCTTGGATCCGAGAATCACAAAAACACTTTTTCTTTAATCTAGGACCCTGAGAGATTCTACCACAAAAAAATCCGGCTCGAAGGACCATTTTGAAAATTTGGTGCAAAATTTTTTTTTTTTTTTT